>JAPDDL010000681.1:0-56169 GCA_027422435.1 Schizopygopsis pylzovi
AGAATCTCCTAGAAGTATAATTCTGTAATATTACGGAACTATTAATGCCTCTATAAAACATTTTAACTGTCTGAATGAAATTATTTCCAAAACCAAATGTATGTAAACTCTGTAATAAAAAGTGGTGATCAATTGTGTCAAACGCCTTATAAAAGTCAAGAAACAAAATGAGTGCATCCGAATTAACAAAGTGGTTATAATCTAATAGGTCTAACACAAGCCTAATATTTGAACTAATATGACGTTTTGCCATAAACCAGTTTGAGATTCGCCAATTATGTTACTCAAACCACTTTTTAGTCTAGTGGCATAAATTAAGGCTAAAATGTTATAGTCAACTGTAATAAATCAGTGGGCAGAGGCAGATCCATATGCAACAAAGTTTATTTAACAGAAAAGTCAGGTAAAAGGTAACTCAGGATGATGATAGGCTGAGGCGTGCGTAGAATCAGGCAGGGGGTCGTGGGCTGGCAGCGAGCATTCAGTATCCAGGGACGGGCTTAGGTCGAGGCAGGTGGCAGAGAATCAGAATCCGGAACGGGCTGGAGGTCGTAGGGCAGGCTGCAGACAGATAGACAATGTAAGTTAAGCGTGGGTCAGAGATAACAGGTAGACTGAGTAGAAGGAGAAACGCTCGGACATGCACACGTAGAGAGGCAATACTTCGCAAAGCCTACATGGTGAATGGAGCAGATAAAGGCTTGGTAATGATCTCTGATACAGAACAGGTGAAAGGCAATCACTGCGCAAATGGAGCATACTGCGCTAGAACTCGGGAGAGGGCGCTCGTGATTGAGAGATGGAGGAATCCGGGAAACTGGAAGCCGTAACAGAGCCCCCCCCCTGCGAGCGACTCCCGGCGCGAGGATGCTGACGGCGCCGTGGTCTGCCCCGAGCACGGGGTGCAGGCTTCTCAGGGTGATTACAATGAAACTCTTGAGTGAGCATAGGATCTAGGATGTCCCTTGAATTGACCCAAGATCGTTCTTCTGGACTGCAACCCTCCCAATCAACCAGATATTGAAGGTGACCCCCTCGGCGTCTTGAATCCAGTAGCTGATGAACACGGTAAGCTTCCTCACCCTCTACAACAATGGCTTGAGAGGTCTGAACGGCATTAGATTGAGAGGACGGTCTAGAAGAATCTCCCCTCTCTTCCTCTGTGGGTGGCGTGGCGGGTTTGAGTAGTGAGACGTGGAACGTAGGAGAGATACGAAGATGCCTGGGTAGGGCCAGACGGAAGGACACAGGAGTTATCTGACGTAAGATCTTGTAAGGACCCACGAATCTTGGACTGAGTTTCTTGCAAGGGAGGTTGAGACGGAGGTTGCGAGTGGATAACCATACCCATTGACCTGGCAGATATTCTGGGTTGGAGCGGCGATGACGGTCCGCCTGCCTCTTACCACGATTGACAGCTCGTTGGAGGTGTGTGTGTGCTAGATTCCAGGTCTCCTCACTTCGATTGAGCCAGTCGTTCACGGCGGGGACGTTGGTGGGCTCACCGGACCAGGGAAACAGGGGTGGCTGAAAACCAAGGACACACTGGAAAGGAGTCAAGCCCGTGGATTGCTTCTGGATGGAATTTTGTGCGTATTCCGCCCACATAAGGTACCGGCTCCAGTCCTTCTGGTGGAGTTGACAATAGGACCGGAGGAAGCGGGAAACCTCTTGATTGAGACGTTCAACCTGTCCGTTAGCCTGAGGATGGTAGCCGGAGGTAAGACTCACGTTGACTTGGAGCATTTGGAAGAAGGCAGACCAGACACGGGACGTGAACTGAGCCCCTCTGTCTGAAACGATGTCTTCGGGTAAACCATAAAACCGAAACACCAGATTACAAAGGTATTCAGCGGTCTGTAGGGCCGTGGGGAGTTTACTGAGGGGTATGAGACGGCAGGCCTTGGAGAAGCGGTCGATGACCGTGAGGATAGTAGTGTGTCCGTCTGATGGTGGCAGATCCGTAATAAAATCGATGGCGATATGTGACCAGGGTCGCTGTGGTAAGGGCAATGGTTGAAGCAAACCGGCGGGCAAGAGACGGGACGATTTCTGAATATTGCAGGTTTTGCACTGTTGAACAAATCGGCTGACATCCTGGGACAGGGTGGACCACCAGAAGCAATTCTGAAGAAGATGGATAGTAGCAGTAATACCTGGGTGCCCGGAGCTGGGAAGGGCGTGAACATGCTTCAGAACCTTTTCACGGAGGGTCTCAGGTACATAGAGTTTACCAGGGGGACATTCCGGATGGATTCCGGTGTGAGCGTTGGCCAGCTCGAGTTCGGTCTCGATATCCCACTGTATGGGCCCGATGACTAAATCTGGACTGAGGATGGTTTCAGGATTCGTGATGGAAGTTTCAGAATCAAACTGACGAGACAAGGAATCCGCCTTGGTATTCTTGGAGCCTGGGCGGAAGGTAATTGTGAACTGGAAGCGTGAGAAGAACAAGGACCATCTGGCCTGACGGGGATTCAGCCTCTTCGCCGTGCGAAGGTACTCCAAGTTCTTGTGATCAGTAAGGACGAGGAAAGGATGTGTGGAACCTTCCAGCCAATGCCTCCACTCCTCGAAAGCTGCCTTCATGGCCAGTAATTCGCGGTCACCCACATCATAATTCCTCTCTGCGGAACTGAGTTTCTTGGAATAATACGCACAAGGGTACAACTTGGGAGGTGATCCTTGACGTTGAGATAGTACTGCACCCAGGCCGGTACTAGAAGCGTCCACTTCAACGACAAAAGGTAACTCAGGATCTGGATGATGCAGGATGGGGGCTGAAGTGAAAGCCTGCTTGAGACGACTGAAGGCTTTAGTGGCCTCTTCATTCCAGGGAAGACACGACGTGCCTTTGCGAACCAGAGCCGTGAGGGGTTCTGCCACCATACTGAATCCTCTGATGAAGCGGCGGTAAAAGTTTGCGAACCCAAGGAAGCGCTGCAGCTCCTTCAGCGTAGTAGGTCTGGGCCATTCCACCACTGCCTTTACCTTGCCCTCATCCATGGCCACGCCTCCTGGGCTAATGATGTAGCCCAAGAATGAGATAGAGGTCTGGTGAAAGTCGCACTTTTCGATCTTGGCAAAGAGCTGATACTGGATGAGCCTCTGAAGTACCGCACGGACGTGCTGGACGTGGTCCTCTAGGGTATCAGAATAAATCAGGATGTCGTCAATGTAGACGACAACTTGGCGATTGAGCATGTCACGGAAGACATCATTTATGAATGATTGGAACACTGCAGGACTGATGGAAAGCCCAAAAGGCATGACCAGATATTCATAGTGCCCAGTACACGTAGAAAAGGCCGTCTTCCACTCATCCCCCTCGCGGATACGAACCAGGTTGTAAGCACTACGCAGATCCAGCTTGGTGTAAAATCTTGCTTTGCGAAGTTGTTCCAGAGCAGCTGGTACCAGGGGTAGTGGATAGCGAAACTTGACGGTACGTTCGTTGAGCGCTCTGTAGTCAATACATGGACGGAGTCCTCCATCCTTTTTCTGGACGAAAAAAAACCCAGCAGATGCAGGAGACGTGGATGGACGGATGAAACCTTTGGAGAGCTCTTCCTCGATATATTTCTGCATGGCCTCGGTCTCGGGCTGGGACAGAGGAAAGACACGCCCCTTAGGTGGTGTAGCATTAGGTAGGAAGTCAATGGCGCAATCGTAAGAGCGGTGAGGTGGTAATTTCGTGGCCTTTGATCTGCTGAATGCTTCTGCCAAGTCGTGGTACATGGAAGGCAAGCATTTCAAAACGGCATCATCAGGGTGTTCTCGAATACTTCGTAGAGTAAGCGGTTGGATAGTAGACAGGCAATCAGAAAAACAGTTCTCTCCCCAGCTGACGATCTGGCCGGAGGTCCATTGCAGAAGTGGATCATGCTTACGGAGCCATGGTAACCCCAGAATGACGGGAGTGTGAGGAGCTTGGAGAATGTAGAACTGAATTAATTCTCTGTGCAGCAAACCGGTGCGCATGTGTAACTCCTGAGAGAGATGAGTGACGCGACCGGTGCCCAGCGGTCTACCATCAACAGCCTCAACAGAAAGGGGAGAAATGCATGGAATTAGAGGAATTTTGTGAAGTTCAGCAAATTCTAGCGACATAAAGTTCCCAGCAGCACCTGAATCCAACAGAGCAGATGTGGAAGAGGATTTGCCGTTGACAAAAAACTCAATGGGGACGGTTACACATGATTTTGAGTTTAGACAATTAAGAGTTAGACTCACCGCAGCATTATCTCTGTTAATGGGTCGATGAGGACAGTTCTGACGAAAGTGACCAGCTTCTCCACAATATAAGCACAGCCTTTGAGACCTTCGTCGCTCCTTTTCCTCCTCAGTGAGCCGTGTAGCGTTAATTTGCATAGGTTCGCTGGAATCGGCAGTCATGTGACTGTAATACCGGGGCAAAGGAAGGTTGCGTGACGAGGTTGCTGAGCGACTGCCTGGGCGGCGCGAGCGCATCAGATTATCGATCTGGATGGCGAGATGGACGAACTGGTTGAAATCCTTTCCCTCGTCGCGGCAGGCCAGTTCCGTCTGTAAATCGTGACTGAGACCCCGCCGAAAAATCACCTTTAAAGAGTTATCAGTCCAGTTAGTCTGAGCAGCTAACGTACGGAAATCAAGTGCATACTCAGCGGCAGAAGTCCGTCCTTGTGCAAGCTCCAGCAGTAGATCCTCCGCCCCCTTTCCTCCTTTAGAGTGTTCGAAAACTGCTTGGAAATCCCTTAGAAACTCGTCGTATGAACGAAATGCTGAGCCATCCGTTCTCCACACAGCTGTGATCCAGTCCAGAGCGCGGCCAGTCAGCAGAGAGGAAACGAAGGAAATTTTGCTGACATCCGTTGAGTGAGGTGAGGGCTGTTGATTCAGAAACAGAGAGCATTGAAGAATGAAGCCCTTGCATTTACCTGGGTTCCCGTCAAACTTCTCAGGTAGCGCTAGACGAGGGCTCGCGGCGGTCTGCAGCACGGGTGCTGGTGCGAGAGACGGAGAGGCAGACGCTGACGAGGTATCCGCGGATGAGGTTTGGAGATTTTGCATAGCTGTTACCAGTTCCTCCGTTAATGAAGTTAGTCGCGTCAGCTGATGATGATGAGTGGCCAGTTGAGATGCTTGGGCGGTGAAAGCAGCGGATAAAGCAGACATAGTTGCTGGATCTTCGTTCGGCGAAGTATTCTGTAATAAATCAGTGGGCAGAGGCAGATCCATATGCAACAAAGTTTATTTAACAGAAAAGTCAGGTAAAAGGTAACTCAGGATGATGATAGGCTGAGGCGTGCGTAGAATCAGGCAGGGGGTCGTGGGCTGGCAGCGAGCATTCAGTATCCAGGGACGGGCTTAGGTCGAGGCAGGTGGCAGAGAATCAGAATCCGGAACGGGCTGGAGGTCGTAGGGCAGGCTGCAGACAGATAGACAATGTAAGTTAAGCGTGGGTCAGAGATAACAGGTAGACTGAGTAGAAGGAGAAACGCTTGGACATGCACACGTAGAGAGGCAATACTTCGCAAAGCCTACATGGTGAATGGAGCAGATAAAGGCTTGGTAATGATCTCTGATACAGAACAGGTGAAAGGCAATCACTGCGCAAATGGAGCATACTGCGCTAGAACTCGGGAGAGGGCGCTCGTGATTGAGAGATGGAGGAATCCGGGAAACTGGAAGCCGTAACATCAACGTTCAATAATGTTATTGGTCTCCAATTGACAATGATTAAGGGGTCTTTGTCTGGTTTTAGAATTAAACTGATAACCCCTTGTTTCATTGTTGAACTCATTTCTTTCTGTTCCAAACATTCTTTATACATGCTAAATAAAGGGTTTTCTATCAGATCCCGAAAAGCACAATTCAATGGTTAAACCGTCTGATCCAGGGGATTTTCCTTTTTTCATAGAAAAAAGAGCTTTAGAAATCTCAGCTTTGGAAATATAATCCTCACAATAATCATTAGAAACTATTGGAACAAAATGTTTAACTCTTTGTAAAAATGTACTTATTTTTTCATTGTCAGAATGGGAAGTATAAAGTTTTTCCATAAAAAGAATAAGCAAAAGATGCTATATCTGAAGGATTACTAGAGATTCTTTCATTTATTTTCAAAGATGAAATAGAGTTTCTTGTATAATTTATTTTTTCCATAGAGAAAAAATAACTAGTATTCCTTTCCCCTTCCTCAAACCATTTGGCTCTTGATCTCACATAAGCACCTTTAGCTAGTTCTATATACAGTTGATCTATTTCTAAATTGAGAAGATATAATATAGACTTTTCATCCTCTGACAGAGTAGTTTGTTTAATTAAAGTATTAAGTTGATCGGTTATCTCTGCAATCTTTCTAAGTTTATTTTTCTTTCATTCTTTACCTCTTCTCGTAGCAATTACCCTGACATTAAATTTAAATGGCTCCCACTTTTGAGTATAATTTAAATGATTATGTGCAAATATATTTGCAAGCAATTTAACTTGTTCCACAAAACAACTGTCAGAAAGGAGACTGTTGTTGAATTTCCAGTATCCACGAATTGTACTACCCTTACACCCATCAAAAGAAATCGATATCAATTTGTGATCTGATAGAGGGGCACAAGTCATTTTTGTTTCTGAAACATAGTGAATTAAATCATGAGGAATCAGCCAGTAATCTATTCTTGATTTTAAAGAAAGACACCTATTATTACAAGAATAGTCACAATTGTGGTTCAAATATCTCCGTATATCAGAAACTTGTAACTCGTCAGTTATAAAATAAAATAAATCTGAAATTCGTGAACTAATATGTTTTGGGGGAAAGCGGTCAACAGAATCATCTGGAGCATCGTTGTAATCACCACCGATAATTACAAATCCATCCTTGTACTTCTTTTTTAAACGTGTTATTGTATCACAAATCTCCTTAAACATTTCTAAATTGTGAACTCTAACATTAAACCCATATACATTACAAATGAATAGAGTGGAATTATCCAGTTTAACAGTCAGTATAATCCATCTTCCATTATCTGAACGAATAGTTTCCAAAACATTGCCTTTGAATTTGTTGAAGAAAATTGTGACACCTTCTGAGTGATTGGATCCGTGAATAAAAATAACAATCTCCCCATTGGGTTTTCTTTCAGATAGTGATTATCTTTGGCATCTCTCCACACTGTCTTGATAAAGACGCATAGCAAACTGTATAATTATCACTCTGGGGTGACCATCACCTCTTCTTTGTCCCAGTCTATGAACCGAATCCACGACATCATTAAGTTTGAGCGCGATCTTTGGAGACATTTTAGAGAGGAGTTTTAAAACTGATAACAGAAAACACAAAATGTGAAATTTGGTCCAATTCGTTTATGCCATTTTGTACAGGTGCATCTCAATAGATTAGAATGTCATGAATTTATTTTTTATTAAATAAATTGTTTCTTCTAACTTATTTCAAAAAGTGAAACTTTCATATATTTTAGATTCATTACATGTGAAGTAAAAAAATGCAAACGTTTTTTTTTTTTGATGATTAGAGCTTACAGATCATGAAAGTCAAAAATCAGTATCTCAAAATATTAGAATATTTACATTTGAGTTTCAATAAATGACCATCCTACAGTATACATTCTGGATATCTCTTGTTCTTTGAAACCGCAATAATAGGGAAGACTGCTGACTTGGCAATGGTCCAGAAGACAATTATTGACACCCTCCACAAAGAGGGTAAGTCACAGAGGGGCATTACTGAATGGTGTGGCTCTTCAGAGAGTGCTGTATCAAAGCATATTAAATGCAAAGTTGACTGGAAGGAAGAATTTGGGCAGGAAAAGGTGCACAAGCAACAGGGATGACCTTGAGAATACAGTCAAGCAAAGCCGATTCAAACACTTTGAAGAGCTTAATAAGGAGTGGACTGAAGCTGGAGTCAGTGCATCAAGAGTCACCACGCTCAGACATCTTCAGGAAAAGGGCTACCAAGCCACTTCTGAACCAGAGACAACGTCAGAAACATCTTACTTGGGCTAAGAGAAAAACAACTGGAATGTTACTCAGTGGTCCAAAGTCCTCTTTTCAGATGAAAGAACATTTATCATTTCATTTGGAAATTGATTGGCCAGCAAACTCGCCTGACCTGAACCCCATAGAGAATCTATGATGAGAGACACCAGACGTCTGCCAATTTGTTCTGTAAAGTTCTTTAGATATTGTTCTATGGGGAGGATCTCTATTATTGAGTTGGTCTGAATCTTACAGATGAAGCCGCTGGTCTTGAAGATGAACTTAATTCACTGTGACTAATTTAGATGATGTTTCTTATGACAGATTAATATGGAAGAGATGCTGTGTAGCACCTGAAAGCACAGGACCTGAAGATAAACTACTTCATGTGATTGTGTATTTTATGTCTCCGTAGAGAAATTGCATGACTGAAACTCTTCCCACATGCAGTGCAGTGATACGGTTTCTCTCCAGTGTGAATCCTCTCATGTGATTTCAGGGATCCTGACCGATTGAATCTCTTGTCGCAGTGTGAACACTTGTAAGGTTTCTCTCCAGTGTGGATCCTCTGGTGCTGTTTCAATTCTGTAGCTGTAATACAAGTCTTCTCACACTCAAAGCACATATATTCTCTCACACCAGTGTGTATCTTCTGATGTACTTTTAAACTGTACAGTTGTGAAAAACTCTTTCCACATAAAGAACATGAATGTGGTTTCTCCTTTGAATGAACTTTCAGGTGATCCTTCAGGTTTGAAGCCCACACAAATGTTTTTCCACATTGATCACATTCATGCGGTTTCTCTCCAGTGTGGATCTTCATGTGTCTCTGAAGGCTTGATGATTGAGTGAATCTTTTCCCGCACTGATCACATGTGAACGGTTTCTCTCCAGTGTGGATCCTCATGTGACTCTGAAGGTTTGATGATTGAGTGAAACTCTTCCCGCATTGATCACATGTGAACGGTTTCTGTCCAGTGTGGATCCTCATGTGAGCCTCAAGACTGTGTTTGTATGTCAAACTCGTTCCACACTGAGTGCAGGTGAAACTTTTCTTGTCTCTTCTTTTCAGTAAAGAAACTCTTTCAGTCTGCGAGTGAGTTGTTTCTCCAGTTTTGACATGATGTTGTTTCTCCTCCATTAGACCTGAAATTAAAGTGAAAAAGGTAAACATAAATAAATCATGTGAAGTGAAAGCAGACAACAGCTACACCAAATTATGATCATTTCTACACATTTTTACAAAATAAGGTACAATTATCTATATTAGAAAATACAGTTACATCCAGAATTTATGTAGTGAGAACAATTTTAACTATTTAATAATCAATCATTTCTAATCTATAATTTTTCCTAATTAAATTTTATGATTGTTTTATACTACAAACAATTATTTAAATGTTCTGCACAGAATAAGGTAGAAAATATACTTTATAGTTTCTGTACTGTAATAATTGATATGTCAATTAGCACTGCATCATTCATAAATTGTATTTATTGTCTTAATGTTTCATCAGTTCATCCTGCTTTTTATTCAGCTCAGCTGCAGATATAGTCTGGCCTGTTCTTTGAGCCAGAGATCACTTCTCTTTCAGTGTGAAAACTTCTTTATCTCATTTTCATAAAATAAAATGCTATAGTATGTAACTTTTCCTCTCCATCGACGAATGATGATTCTGAAAGAAAAAGTGCCGATGTCTGTTTGCTATGACAACAAACGCTACTTTCAAGCATCTGATTATTAGATAAACCTTGCGCTCTTATTTCAAGGTTGTTGTTAATGCTGTGGTTATTTGAACAGTTTCCTTCGTACATTCGGTTCAACGACATTGTTAAAACACATTTATCATTCAATGGAATTGTGCGTATGCTTTACACACTTAAATTTTTGCTCCGTGCATGCCAGGGGCGAGGCCAGAAATGTTTAAGTGGGTGGGCCATGTGCAAGTAAGAAAACTGCATAACTGCCAACTAGGGGTCGACCGATATGTGTTTTTCAGGGCCGATACCGATAATTACAGATCAAGTAGACCGATAACCGATATTTTGAACCGATATACGTGTCTGGTGTAAAAATGAAAATGAATGCCAAAATTAATAATAACAAGAGCTCTGACAAAAAACGTTCTTTAAATGCTTTTAAACATGTCTTTAATTCTGAAAACTGTTAATAACAACATTAAATAAACAGTAATATTAATAACATAAGTGCAGGGATCACCCAGAAGCATTCTGTAAACATTTTGTAAAACTTAAAGTAAACGTATTTAACGTATTGTGTGATTATTCTCAACAAAAGTTGTAATAATTGTTGTAGTTGTATTACGTATATTCTACTGCACCACAGTAATATATTCGGCTAAACCGAACTTATATTTTGACAGGTCGCCATGAGGACCTTTTAAGTTTCTGTAGCCTATGTATATATGACATGACGATCGTTTTACTCAAATGAAAAGGTCAAATGCTCATGAAGTGACTCTCTGAGCAGTTCTGGGGATGTTGTTCATGTATTTATGTCCTCATTTAGTGAGACGGCAGATGCTGAAAACACCGCGAGCATCAGACGCGCTTTATAGTATGTATGTGTGCAGTAAATGAAACCGCACGTCTGTGTCATTCATTAACAAAGATGCAGAACATGCAGGATTCATATTTAAATAGTGTTTTTGCGGCTTTATATTTATAGATACTAGTCCATAGCGGGAGTCGATTTAAGTGTACTGACCTACTTTTGATTAATTCATCCAAACTTCGACACATTCCGCGACATTCCGCGTTATACGTTACATTCCATTATATGACTGCATTCCGCGATTCCGCCCGCATTTTCCGCATCGCGGACATCATAGTGGATTTATTGCAACGTCTGCTGCTGCCTTACCTTTGAGAGACAACTGATGCGTGATCACTGAGGCAGCTCCAGTTAGCAAGTGCTTTCGGTGTGAGACTACCTTCAGTTTTCCACATTGATTGATCGGACTCGTGACTCTCTACATATCAGATGAGCGGTGGGCGGAGATTGCTCACCACAGAGTGTTGAGCTCAGACAGGCTGCATCGAGCCAAATAGTGCATTTAAACATTAAATAATTTCACCTGTATTATTTATTTCACCAATAAATAATGTCACCTGTAAATAGTATGTTTGTTTGCATAATAATAATAAAAAAAATTATAACAAAAAAAAAATGATCGGCAAATCATTTTCAAATCAGCTTTCCTGTAGCTCAACTGGTAGAGCATGGCACTAGCAACGCCAAGATCATGGGTTCGATTCCCAGGGAAAGCAAGACCTGATACAAATGTAGAAACTGTAACTTGAATGCAATGTAAGTCGCTTTGGATAAAAGCGTCTGCTAAATGCATAAATGTAAATAAATGTAAATCTGTTTTGAAAATGGCCGATATCGATAATCGTAAAAATGCTTAATATCGGCGCCGATAATCGGCCAGGCCGATAATCGGTCGACCCCTACTGCCAACCGCAAATGCATATGTTCAATGCAAAACACTTCTAAAACATTAATTAACATTCATTTTAATTTCAAAATGTACTAATAGTTATTAAACTTTTAATGTATCTGTTAACATTCGTACCTGAGCTGACAAACAGTTGTAGCCTATTTTTACTAAATAACCCTAAAAAAGGTTAATTAATACCGTAACAAATGTATTTCTTGTTGTTAATGTTAGTTAATGCATTACCTAACGTAAGTTTATTGTAGAGCATTACCTTAGTCTGAGATGACGGAGCTTCAGATGATCTTATAATCAAGGTTCTCTCTCAGGAGAGTAAACGAATACCGCTGAAACGTGTGTGTGTGTGTGTGTTAGTCTGAGACGACGGAGCTTCAGATGATCTTATAATCAAGGTTCTCTGTCAGGAGAGTAAACGAATACCGCTGACACGTGTGTGTGTGTGTGTGTGTGTGTGTGTGTGTGTGTGTGATAGTCTGAGACGACGGAGCTTCGCAGATGATCTTATAATCAAGGTTCTCTGTCAGGAGAGTAAACGAATACCGCTGACACGTGTGTGTGTGTGTGTGTGTGTGTTAGTCTGAGACGACGGAGCTTCGCAGATGATCTTTTAATCAAGGTTCTCTCTCAGGAGAGTAAACGAATACCGCTGACACGTGTGTGTGTGTGTGTGTGTGTGTGTGTGTGTGTTAGTCTGAGACGACGGAGCTTCGCAGATAATCTTATAATCAAGGTTCTCTGTCAGTTCGCGTTCAAAGGAGAGTAAACGAATACCACTGAAACGTGCGCAGCTGCAAATATGCAGTTTGTTGTGCAGAAGAGTATGTAGCACAACGTTTATGTGTTTCTTTCTACAAAGGACGCATCTATTTAGCAGTTCAAACACTGTATCGTTGCTACTATGATGCTTTAAACACGCTCATAAGTTTAAATCTAAATCCATCACCCTGTGGTCTGGTTTCATTTGTTGGCGGTCCGGATTCAGTGCAAGACTTAAGTTTAATTTGGGATATCCAATATGTTTTTAAAGACTGATTGAGGTTTGTTTCACTATTTTCAAATTCCACATTATTTTCAAACGTGCGCATTTTACTATGTTCTTACCTCGTAAACATAAATGAGGGTGGGACTAACTGAAATCATCATTTTTGACAAGCGTATGCAATGTAGAGGCTGAAATTTTTTGGGGAATACTGCGGAATGGGAAACAAAATCGCTACGAATCACCTGATTGGGACGGGACGAAAAAATAGGCACGTTCAGCCTGAATGGTCAGTGCATGACAACAAAGTACCTCGAGAGCGATAAGAGAGCAGATGGTTCCTATGCTTTCGACTGGCTCTCGCGGTACATTGATGTCATACACTGAACATTCAGCGCCGCTTAAAGTCGAACGCGCCTATTTTTTCTTTTCATCTGAAATATGTATGTAGTAGCAACTTTACATGGCCGCTCAATATGATGTTAATCTAGAGAAATGTGCGCTAATGAAGTGTGTGTGTGTGTGTGTGTGTGTGGAGAGTGGAAGCTGAATAGCGCTCCCAGCAGGACAGGTGCCGGTGCTCTTGCTCTTAAAATCTCCGACATTTTTGGTTATACAGATAAAAGTAGCCTAATACATATTTCGAATCTGTAAAGAAACTCTGTCTTTGAAAAGAGAGTGAAATGTCTACTTTCAAAAAAAATAAAAATAAAATAAAATAGAAAACGTGTGTGTTAGCATGGATGATTTACATGACATTTGTAGCCATTTAAAAAAGTTTACTTTTTATTTTTGTTATTTAAGTTTAAATATTATTTGTTTGTGTTTAGTTCAATTTGTTAATTAAGAAAGGAAATTGTAAAGGTCATAAGGCCGCAGCAAATGGGACGCAGTACACCGAAAGATAGGAAGTGGGTCAGACATATTTTTGACCAGTTCATATTCTCTTGTTTTGTGAGGAATATCTTTTTTGGGAATGAATTTCGTTTTGTATGATTTGTATCTTAATTTTAACATATATTTTGTTGATCAATTATCTTCTCAAATAAACAAGAAGGAACAAAAGTATCGTGGAATGAAGTGCGTTCAATACAAAGCCCGCTGCCATGCTTCCGCGGCCAAAACAAAAGGCCAAAGCAACATAATGTGTGTAATGTACTGTGCATAAGCTGGCTTTCAGTAACAATATTTTAAAGTAAATATATTAAGTTGTAGGGAAACTATACGTTTATTACTATTATCGTTTAATAAATATAATTCATTTGAAAAAGTACTAACTTCACATTGGGTGGGCCGCGGCTAAAAGTGGGTGGGCCTTGGCCACTGGTCCATGCAATAAATGCACAGCCTTCGACCGCTCAGGTAATGTTGTCGGTATGACCGAGAGCCATTGAAAAACTACAGAAAAGTAAAACTACATCACTATAGCATGATTGTCGGTGGTGGTAGTTATGTTTGAAGCCTATAATAAAAGTGTACCTCTTAGTAGCGTGTTTGTGTGTGTGTGTATGTGTGTTTGTGTATAGCAGAGACAGCGCGCGTCAGAGAGCGCACGTCAGAGAGCTTAAAGTGATATTGATGTTGGTCTTGGGTCGGCATGAATGTGTTCGGGGGAAATTTTATATTAATATTAATAAACTAGTGTTTTCTAACTCGGTGTGAAGTTGCAGATACCGACTTGCCATCTCCTCATTAGACCCGCCTTTTATAAATGCATCTACGGATTATAATTATAATGAAAGAGTTTTTGTTTTCTATCTGTTTTATTTAATTAAGTCCTAATTTAGAAGCTGTTTTGGGAGAAAGGAAAAATAAAATACAGGCTCGGTCGGACTCGGGCTGGTAACTCTGATAAGCTGTCGGACACGGGTCGGACTCAGCCTGGTAACTCTGATAAGCTGTCAGACACGGGCCGGACTCAGCCTGGTAACTCTGATAAGCTGTCGGACACGGGCCGGACTCGGGCTGGTAACTCTGATAAGCTGTCAGACACGGGTCGGACTCGGGCTGGTAACTCTGATAAGCTGTCGGACACGGGCCGGACTCGGGCTGGTAACTCTAATAAGCTGTCAGACACGGGTCAGACTCGGGCTGGTAACTCTGATAAGCTGTCGGACACGGGCCGGACTCGGGCTGGTAACTCTGATAAGCTGTCGAACACGGGTCAGACTCGGGCTGGTAACTCTGATAAGCTGTCGGACACGGGCCGGACTCGGGCTGGTAACTCTGATAAGCTGTCGGACACGGGTCGGACTCGGGCTGGTAACTCTGATAAGCTGTCGGACACGGGTCGGACTCGGGCTGGTAACTCTGATAAGCTGTCGGAAACGGGTCGGACTCGGGCTGGTAACTCTGATAAGCTGTCGGACACGGGCCGGACTCGGGCTGGTAACTCTGATAAGCTGTCGGACAGGGGCCGGACTCGGGCTGGTAACTCTGATAAGCTGTCGGACACGGGTCTTACTCAGCCTGGTAACTCTGATAAGCTGTCGGACACGGGTCGGACTCGGGCTGGTAACTCTGATAAGCTGTCGGAAACGGGTCGGACTCGGGCTGGTAACTCTGATAAGCTGTCGGACACGGGCCGGACTCGGGCTGGTAACTCTGATAAGCTGTCGGACATGGGCCGGACTCGGGCTGGTAACTCTGATAAGCTGTCGGACACGGGTCTTACTCAGCCTGGTAACTCTGATAAGCTGTCAGACACGGGTCGGACTCGGGCTGGTAACTCTGATAAGCTGTCGGACACGGGCCGGACTCGGGCTGGTAACTCTGATAAGCTGTCAGACACGGGTCGGACTCGGGCTGGTAACTCTGATAAGCTGTCGGACACGGGCCGGACTCGGGCTGGTAACTCTGATAAGCTGTCGGACACGGGTCGGACTCGGGCTGGTAACTCTGATAAGCTGTCGGACACGGGCTGGTTACTCTGATAAGCTGTCGGACACGGGCTGGTTACTCTGATAAGCTGTCGGACACGGGTCGGACTCGGGCTGGTAACTCTGATAAGCTGTCGGACACGGGTCGGACTCGGGCTGGTAACTCTGATTAGCTGTCGGACACGGGTCGGACTCGGGCTCGTAACTCTGATTAGCTGTCGGACACGGGTCGGACTCGGGCTCGTAACTCTGATAAGCTGTAGGACACGGGCCGGACTCGGGCTGGTAACTCTGATAAGCTGTCGGACACGGGTCGGACTCGGGCTGGTAACTCTGATAAGCTGTCGGACACGGGTCGCACTCGGGCTGGTAACTCTGATAAGCTGTCGGACACGGGCCGGACTCGGGCTGGTAACTCTGATAAGCTGTCGGACACGGGCCGGACTCGGGCTGGTAACTCTGATAAGCTGTCGGACACGGGCCGGACTCGGGCTGGTAACTCTGATAAGCTGTCGGACACGGTCTATATTTTAGGCTCGTGCAGGACTCTACCTCGGAGGACCTCAGAGGAAGCCAACCATCAGCGATTATACTGAATTAACCAAATTTTGGCATAAGTTAATCATATTGTGTTTCTACAATATAAATCTATTTTAGAAACTTAACTTCATGTGAAGTTGCTTTGAAACAATTGTATCGTAAAAAGCACTATACAAATAATCTTGAATTTAATCGAGAAAATGAGTGAATCGTTTCACCCCTACTGTAAAGTCACTGGGTCCGTCAGACTGAAAAAGATATTTTAGCGGTAATCTGACCATTAATATTTAAGACCCATTGAATCTGAATTTAAGACATTTTAAGGCCTTTTTGTAGGAAAACGTTATTGAAGACTTTTTAAGGACCCGAGGAAACCCTGTTTTCTACTAATTCACATATTAAGCATTTATGTTTACCTGCTGGCTGTGTTTCTGTGGCTCAGTGGTAGAGCATTGTGTTAGCAGCACAAAAGGTTGTGGGTTCAATTCCCAGGGAACATGCATAACCTGAATGTACTGTAAGTCGCTTTGGATAAAAGCGTCTGCTAAATGCATAAATGTAAATGTATAACCTGCATTCATGCTTCTGTCACTATAGCAAATTTCTCGTATGTGTAAACATACCTGACAATAAAACTCATTCTCATTCTCTCTATTTATAGTAAAATATCTGAATGCAAATTCACACATGCAATTATGTTTGTCTGTCAGATTTTTGCATTTAATATTTACAAATATTACAATTTTAAGAATAAAATCAAAAGAATAAACAGAAGTACAGTTATTTAACCAAAAAATAAATATGTGTTTCCATAATTCCTTCCATTTGTGTTTAAAGTTTTGTTCATTGGTTTTTACTTTTGTTTTGGTTTACATTAAACAGTTTAACACAGACTAATGAAATAAATGCTGTTATGACATCTGTATATTGTAGATATCACAATAGTGACTGCATAGTTTAAGTCTGATGATAAGAATTAAATTAACTTTAACTGGCAATTTACAGGAGATCTGCATAATGAATGAGGTGAAAACAGGGGCTATTATCATGAAATAAAGAGTATTTCCAGCAGCTGATAATATTGATGAGCCTCAGACTATAAACACTCATTAAACAAGATATTCAGGATCAGCAGCAGATCATCTCACTTTATTATAATTATAATATTCAGAGTGCTTTCCATTACTTAGGTAAAGTTGGTTTTATATTCGCACAATCGGACTTCTGCATTCAATTACTTTGTTAACCACACTACATTGGACATTCAGCGGACATTCGCAAATAAATATGCCGTTAAAACAATACTTGGCCATTTTGATCGATGGTGAAAAGACGTAGTAGGTTTTCAATTATGTTGCTGATTAGAATTAGCAATAAAACGAATTTATTACACATATAATTAGAAAGTTATTGAACGTGGAAATGTGTGAATGTGCGAATATAAAACCAACTTTACCTAAGTCTTTCCATTCGAAATACTGCTCTATTGAAAAAACATACTTCTCACATGACTGACAAACTTATCTTTACCGTTTCTGTTTCCAGTCCAGTAACTAAAACAATTTTTTTATTTTGCAAACATACATGCCAAAAAAGAAAGAAAACTTAATAACATTAAAATCGCATCAGCAAATCTTGAGATTGATTTCTATTAATTTCCCTCAGATTCATACTTTAGCTTTTGACTCCAAACACTGAAACAATAATACACACGAATGTACAGAAAACAACCAGTGGAAGAAAATGAAGAAAATTGCCCATGATTTAAAAAAAAGAATTATTATTTTGGTGTTTTAGCCGTTGATGAAAAAGATCCATGCAACAATAACACGTTTCCATTAGCAAAGCACTAAGTACAACAGTTGATATAACTGTCGTCACACATGCAACACATCTAACACAGAGTATATTCGTATCTTAATATACTCATTACCTAACTGTTACAATCATAGAAATAACATTAATTACTTTCATTACACTTTAAAAACCAATATACAGTAGGGAGCAAAAAGACGCGCTTACCCATTGTTGACGAACTACGAGAGAAGCCCCAGAATGCACCCTGGACGATGGGGCGGGGCGACACATTAAGCTCCGCCCAGTCCCAATTTCATTGGTTCATATTAAAATACAGCAGAGCTTATTGGTGTTGACGTTTGCGCATGAGCATTCTTTTATATACGTTTTTATGAATGATCTACACTGTTTTGCTGTACTACAGAAATATTAAGTGCTAACAACATCGATTTTAATTTGAATCAATTAGCAAATGTGTGTTTTGTTTTTTACTTATGATGCATTAGTTAGATTAAGTTCCTATCAAACGCTTGGTGGCCATCTCCGAGTACTTCGGGCAGAACAGAGCTGTGTAATATGTTAATTGTATTATTATTTTTTATTGCATAACAGGAACAGTAACAGAACATACATGTATAGAGGAACACATTGTTTTCAACTATTATCAATTACATTCAAAAAAGCATCAAAGGAACAGATAGAAAAAAAAATATATATAAATAAATAAACATCCTACTACAGGGGATAACTTACTAAACATTTCCATAGGAAAAGGATTAATTAATTCTATATATCCTTTTTGCTTTTTTATTTCTTAGATCTTTAAAAATCTTCAATATAATGCTTTAGTTCAATTTTAAATATTATAATGCTAGGTTTATTGTTAGACCATTTTTGTTTGTGTATATGGTATTCTTCCTCCAAGTTACAAAAGATACATGTGGTCTCCATGTCTCTAAAATTTTTAGCAATACTTGTTTTACTGTAAAAATAAAATGAATAACTTTATATGTAACTTCTTTAACTTTATTGGTGAGACAGTATTTACTGGGTAGTTTCCAAACCTCTTTCCATTCAATCTGATCATATAACGAATTCCAAAAAGGTTTGCATTTCGGAAATAATGTGGTCCTACATAATTTCTTAATATATAAATTATTACATTTATTATATATAACTTTCACACCATTAATACTTAACTGAATAGTATACAAGGGGATAGACTCTGAAGATATATTGCCGGACAAAAGTTGAATAAGGCCACTAGGAATGGCATCAAATACTACTGCAAACTCTTTAGCAGTTATAGGGATTTTATAATAATTAAGGAATTCACAGTAATTAAAAATATTTCCATTATTCTTGAATAACTGTCTCACCAAAATGATACCGTTATTATACCAGTTTCTATAAAATAAATACTTATTTTTAAACTTAATATATTTGTTGTTCCATATCACAGATTTATGTGGAGAAAAGTTATACTTAAAGACAAGCATCCATAATAAACAAACCTGTTTATGAAAAGAAGAAAGCTTTATTGGAACTTTGTTAATATCAAAGTTACACCTCAAAAACATTCTAACCCCCCGACTTGTCAAAAATGAACTCAGGGATGATATTCCAAATTTTGCCTTTAAATTTCAGGTAGTTCTTAATCCACTTGTTCTTAAATACACAGTTAGCAGTATTAAAGTCTATTACATTAAGACCACCATCTTCAATTGGATTGCAGAAAACTGTCTTTTTTAAATAATGTGGTCTGTTCTTCCAGATGAATTTGAACAAAAAAGTATCCACCTCTTTTATGACCGATTGCGGAACATCTAATGCAAAAGCTGTATACACTAAACGTGACAACCCTTCAGCTTTGGATAATAATATTCTTCCTTTTAGTGACAGATCTCTCATTAACCATGAATTTAATTTTGTTTAATTTTCTTAATAATTGGTGTAAAATTCAAATCATTTATCTCCTTTTGAACTTTACAGATCTTAATACCTAAATAATCTACCATCTCTTTTACTGGAATACCAAGTATGTTATTATAATTACATATTTTCAAAGGGAATAACACACATTTCTTTATATTTAAACACACACCAGATACGGATGAGAAAATATTAAGGCAATCAATAGCTTTTTTAATTTCAGTTTCATTTTTTTTTTAATGGCTGTGTCATCCGCTAATTGAGAGCATTTAAACTCTTTCTCTAAAATTTTAATACCACAAAATGTATCTCTTTTAATATGTATGGCCATAGTTTGTGTTACAAGCAAGAAAATAAAATGTGAAATGGGGCAGCCTTGTCGTATACCTCTATTTATTTTAAACCTTGATGTTGTTCCATGTGATAACTTAATAGAACTGTTACAATCATTGTATAGTGTCTGGATAGCTTTTTAAAAATATTCTCCAAAACCAAAAAAAATTAAGGTCTCCAACATAAAATTATGATCGATAGTATCAAATGCTTTAAAAAAATCTATTTTCTAAAACTTTTATCTGTAATAAATTATTTGTAGTCAATTAAATGTAAAATGAGTCTAATATTATTAGAGATATATCCCCGGATCCGCCATGGCCACCTGGGTCCCGGAACGGGCACCGCCCTAGAGCGCCCGCCTCCAGAGCGCCCCTCCTCTCCCCTCTCGATGTTATACGGCGCGGGACGCGTTTGAATAATTTTTCCTTTAAAAGTACCTTTCAAGATTGCAACACCGGCTGCAGGATTACTCCCATATGACATCCATAAATCATCCCCCCACTGACTTTTCCAAAAATTATAATCAGACAAAGATGAATGCGTTTCTTGAATTAAATAAAAGTCACATTTAAATTTCTTGAAAAACAAAAAAATTGTTTTCCTTTTCAACAAATCGCGGATTCCCCTGACATTTAAAGATAAAACTGACAAAGACACCAATGTGCTATATTAACAATAAGGCTTACCAAAAATAAACAAAACAAGTTTCCAACACCTCAAGAATATAACTACAACTCAAATCGACCCTAATAGAACTTAACTTAAATCAATTTATCTCTCTTTAACTATAGGCTTCTTTGCAACAAAACAATTATATTTCAATTAACATATGAAGATCACGACTGACCGTAAACTACATATACTGTATTACTGCAATAAACCAAATGACGATTGCACTTGTTGCATCATAGAACTGTAATCGTGTTCACATTCAGTTCTTGAGTAAGATGAAAGGACATATAATTATCTTGAGTCTTTAGGGAGATATTTCCTTTCCATCCACAAAGGCTCGTACGCCGACGAAGTAAGCCTTCTTTCATACCTGTCGAGCAGCCTCCACTTTCGGCCAAAGTTCTTTACGTATAGCTTTGTCCATAGATGTTAAATTCTCTCCAAATCGCAGCTCCTTTGCCTTCAAATATGCGCTGGATTTTGCCGCTTTCCAAATCATATCTCGTAGGGATCTAGACAGAAACTGGATGATGACTGTTCTCCCTCTCGTGGCATTTCCTTCAATTTTTCTTCCAAGTCGGTGTACTATATCTACCTCTTCTTGTATTTTGCTGGTGTGTTCTGGAAGAACTTCACAACAGATATCCACTACCTGTGCCTTTATGTCTTTGCCTCCGCGTTCCGCCAGACCGTATAATCTTAGATGCGATCTTCTTTTGTATCTTTCTACATCATTGAGCCTTGAATCGATCTCCGAAATTTTTTTTCCATGTACATCACTGATCTCATGGACCATCTTCAAGTCATTTTTCACATGTTTCATGTCATCTTTGACATCTTTAACTTCATTGAAGAGGAATTCTGTCGTTTTTTTCAAAGCTTCAATGCTCACCGTATTTGCTCTCAAGAGCTCCTCTAATCCGTTGACTCTTTCATTAATGCATGCATAATGTTTTCTTGAATTTCAGAGAGAGACGGTTCGCTTTTACTTTTCTTCGGCTCAGGAGTGCTTGGGGTAGACTCCGATAGTAAAGGAAATATGTCGCCTTGCATAGCATATGGTGCATTGTTTGAACGTCAGTGCAATTTGCACATCATCATCTTTGGTTTTCATCTTTGTTAGAGGCTTTGTAATGCTCTTGTCTTTTGATTTACTCTCCCTCTCTTTTTTAGTTTTTCCGCCATTCGGTGCTGTCTAGTTAATTTATTCGCAAAGACCAAAGATACTGTAACAGTTGGTGTTAATTATTGAACCAATTATACGATCTTACATTTAAAAGTCTGATTGGTCAATTTTTTTTAAAGAAAATGAACGATTTGAAGTGAAGGAAACAACTTTTATCCTCAGCTTCTCAAAACTACCTCCCCACCGGTCGCCATCTTGCGCGCCAGCTGTGTAATATGTTGGTTGGTTTAGAAATAGCAATAGATTAATAATAAATTTGCAGTGAGAAGGGTTTAAATTCAAAGACTAATCAAAAAACTCAATTTTGGGGATTAAAAGTTTTTTTTATTTGGGGAGGGGGGGTTATATGTTGGTTGGTTTCACCTCGCGGCGGTGACGTCATCACTCACGCGCTCTTACATGTGGCGGTTTTCTGAGGTGAGTGGTTTGCTGTTGCACTCAGTTGTGAAATACACTTTACACCATTTGTTTGAGCAACATTTTTACAGAATCATATCTGAATTATTTTCATCAGGTTCGGTGCTATGTGTGTGTCTGCTAACACTAATATTTCATATAGTTTTATGATTTAAATCAATTGTCGGCAACAATTGACAATTGTGTGCTTCTCTTCACATAGAAAACGGTCAGATTTAGGAAAATACTGTGATGTTATAAATGCGGAAATACAATTCTAACTATACTCAGATACATATGGACAATGAGTGTTTATAGTCCGAGGCTCATCAATATTATCAGCTGCTGAAAATCCTCTTTATTTTATGTCAATAGATCCTGTTTTCACCTCATTCATTATGCTGATGAGTTCAGATCTGTTAATTGGCACATTAAGCTCATTTTATTGCTGTTAAGACAAGCAAACAACATGGAAATCAAGGTCCCAGAGTCTGGAGGAAGAGTGGAGAGGCACTGAATCCATGTTGCTTGAAGTCCAGTGTGAAGTTTCCACAGTCAGTGATGATTTGGGCTGCCATGTCATCTGCTGGTGTTGGTCCACTGTGTTTTCTAAAGTCCACAGTCAATGCAGCCATGTACCAGGAAATTTTAGTGCACTTCATGCTTCCTTCTGCTGACAAGCTTTATGGAGATGCTGATTTCATTTTCCAGTAGGACTTGGCACCTGCCCACACTGCCAAAGGTACCAAAATCTAGTTCAATGACCATGGTGTTACTGTGCTTGATTGGCCAGCAAACTCACCTGACCTGAACCCCAAAGATAATCTAGATGAGAGACAACAGACCCAACAATGCAGATGAGCTGAAGGCCACTGTCAAAGAAACCTGGGCTTCCATACCACCTCAGCAGTGCCACAAACTGATCACCTCCATGCCACGCAGAATTGAGGCAGTAATTAAAGCAAAAGGAGCCCCTACCAAGTATTGAGTACATATACAGTAAATGAACATACTTTCCAGAAGGCTAACTATTCACAAATTTTTTTTTTTAATGGGCTTATTAAGTATTCTAATTTGTTGAGATAGTGAATTGGTGGGTTTTTATTAAATGTGATCCAAAATCATCACAATTAAAATAACAAAAGACTTAAACTACTTCAGTCTGTGTGCATTGAATTTATTGAATACACTAGTTTCACAATTTGAGTTGAATTACTGAAATAAATGAACTTTTTCACGACATTCTAATTTATTGAGATGCACCTGTATGTCTAAGACCCGCTTATAATGCTTATAATTTGAATGTAAGTTGTATGCGAATTTTTTGATGATCAAAAACGCACCAAATTCTGTTTAAAAATTCCAAATACCATAAAATAACGTATCAAACAAAAATAATGTTAAAATAGATACTGACATAGACAGACAGGTGGCCAGATGTGAGGTGAAATTTAGTTTATTAGGCATTTAAAAGCTTTATCGATAAATGTAATTATGGAAAGCCCCAAAAGCAATCATAATATTTCACGTAACTACAATTCTGAAATTATTAATTCATGACGCAAGAAATATCAGCAGACAACAACCGTGGACAATAAAAGTTTAAAACTTGAAGCAAATATAAAGTAAAAGACAGATCTCTCTCTTTATTGAGTAACAAGATATAAAGCATCTCAAGTGAATAAAAGTGAAGATGGATCAGATGCAAACCTACATGACAGAATATCTTACACCTCCATTTTGTACACTGAACTAAATTATAAACAACACTTTTGTTTTTGCCCCCCTTTTTCATGAGCTGAACTCGAAGATCTAAGACTTTTTCTATGAACACAAAAGGCCTATTTCTCTATAATATTGTTCACAAATCTGTCTAAATCTGTGTTAGTGAGCACTTCTCCTTTGCCGAGATAATTCATCCACCTCACAGGTGTGGCATATCAAGATGATGATTAGACAGCATGATTATTAATTTTGTTCAGTATAAAATACACCATAAGAGAAAGAATAGCTAATTGTTTTAAAAACAACAGTGAAGATGAAATTAAAAACAAATCAGCCTCTTTTTCAACTTAACGAACATGACCATTTTGAACCCGTAAAAAGCTTCTACAAATATGCATAAGAACATAAAATGAAACTCATGGTAAAGCATAATAATATAATTAATATAATAAAGCAAAGTTTTATACAATAATAAAACTTTAGATATTGTTCTTAGGGGAGGAACTCTATTATTGAGTTGGTCTGAATCTTACAGATGAAGCCGCTGGTCTTGAAGATAAACTTTATTCACTGTGACTAATTTAGATGATGTTTCTTATGACAGATTAATATGGAAGAGATGCGGTGTAGCACCTGAAAGCACTGAACCTGAAGATAAACTACTTAATGTGATTGTGTATTTTATATGTTTATATGTATTTTATTATGACTCTGTAGATTAGATGATTGAGTGAAACTCTTCCCGCATGCAGTGCAGTGATACGGTTTCTCTCCAGTGTGAATCCTCTCGTGTGATTTCAGATTTTCTGACTGACTGAATCTCTTGTCGCAGTGTGAACACTTGTAAGGTTTCTCTCCAGTGTGAATCCTCTCGTGTGATTTCAGATTTTCTGACTGACTGAATCTCTTGTCGCAGTGTGAACACTTGTAAGGTTTCTCTCCAGTGTGAATCCTCTCGTGTGATTTCAGATGTCCTGAATGATTGAATCTCTTGTCGCAGTGTGAACACTTGTAAGGTTTCTCTCCAGTGTGGATCCTCTCATGTAATTTCAGTTGTGCTGACTGACTGAATCTCTTGTTGCAGTGTGAACACTTGTAAGGTTTCTCTCCAGTGTGAATCCTCTCGTGCAGTTTCAATTCTGTAGCTGTAATAAAAGTCTTCTCACACTCAAAGCACATATATT
The DNA here is from genome assembly GCA_027422435.1 of Schizopygopsis pylzovi. NCBI lineage: Eukaryota > Metazoa > Chordata > Actinopteri > Cypriniformes > Cyprinidae > Schizopygopsis > Schizopygopsis pylzovi. Next base: position 25,089 of record JAPDDL010000681.1, read on the forward strand.
CTCTCACACCAGTGTGTATCTTCTGATGTAGTTTTAAACTGTACAGTTGTGAAAAACTCTTTCCACACAAAGAACATGAATGCGGTTTCTCCTTTGAATGAACTTTCAGGTGCTCCTTCAGAACTGAAGCCCACGAAAATGTTTTTTCCACATTGATCACATTCATGCGGTTTCTCTCCAGTGTGGATGATCATGTGACTCTGAAGGGTTGATGATTGTGTGAAACTCTTCCCGCACTGATCACATGTGAACGGTTTCTCTCCAGTGTGGATGATCATGTGTCTCTTGAGACTCTGTTTGTATGTGAAACTCTTTCCACACTGAGTGCAGGTGAAACTTTTCTTGTCTCTTCTTTTCAGTAAAGAAACTCTTTCAGTCTGTGAGTGAGTTGCTTCTCCAGTTTTGACATGATGTTGTTTCTCCTCAATTAGGTCTGAAATTAAAGTTAAAAAATGTAAAAATATAATTAAATCATGTGAAGTGAAAGCAGACAACAGCTACACCAAATTATGATCATTTCTACACATTACTACAAAATAAGGTACAATTATCTATATTAGAAGATACAGTTACATCCAGAATTTCTGTAGTGAGAACTATTTGAACTATTTAATAATCAATCATTTCTAATCTATAATTTTTCCCAATAAAATTGTATGATTGTTTTATACTACAAACTATTATTTAAATGTTCTGCACAGAATAAAGTAGAAAATATACTTTATAGTTTCTGTACTGTAATAATTGATATGTCAATTAGCACTGCATCATTCATACATGTTATTTATTTATTGTGTTTATTGTCTTAATGCTTCATCAGTTAATTCTGCTTTTTCAGCTCAGCTGCAGATGTATCAGGTAATGAAATAAAACAATAATAAAAGTGCCGATGTCTGTTTGCAATCCTGTGACAGACGGTTAATAGTGGAGCGCGTGAAGGAGAGATGTGAGGCACGAACACTGTTCAAGGTCTCCATTCATTCGTGCTTGTAGTAATTTAATGTGTATATATTTTGAAAGCATCGACTCACTATAGAAATCCCGATTCATTCGATTCTTAGCATTTTAACTCGATTATTGTCCGAAATCGACCATTCAAAAATCCATGTTTCGAGATCGATGCATATGCATCGTCAGGGTTTGTAATCGATGCATCGAGAAAATTAGTGAATCGTTACACCCCTACTGTAAAGTCACTGGGTCCGTCAGACTGAAAAATATATTTTAGCGGTAATCTGACCAAAAATATTTAAGACCCATTGAATCTGAATTTAAGACATTTTAAGACTTTTTAAGGCCTTTTATTAGGAAAACGTTATTTAAGACTTTTTAAGGACTCGAGGAAACCCTGTTTTCTACTAATTCACATATTAAGCATTTATGTTTACCTGCTGGCTGTGTTCCTGTGGCTCAGTGGTAGAGCATTGCGTTAGCAGCACAAAAGGTTGTGGGTTCAATTCCCAGGGAACATGCACAACCTGAATGTACTGTAAGTCGCTTTGGATAAAAGTGTCTGCTAAATGCATAAATGTAAATGTATAACCTGCATTCATGTTTCTGTCACTATAGCAAATTCCTCGTATGTGTAAACATACCTGACAATAAAGCTTATTTTCATTCTCTCTATTTATAGTAAAATACCTGAATACAAATTCACACATGCATGTCTGTTTGTCTGTTAGATTTTTACATTTAATATTTACAAATATTACAATTTTAAGAATAAAATCAAAAGAATAAACAGAAGTACAGTTATGTAACCAAGAAATAAATCAGTGTTTCCATAATTCCTTCCATTTGTGCTTAAAGTTTTGTTCATTGTTTTTTTGTTTTGGTTTACATTAAACAGTTTAACACAGACTAATGAAATAAATGCTGTTAGGACATCTGTATCTTGTAGATATCACAATAATGACTGCATAGTTTAAGTTTGATGATAAGAATTAAATTAACTTTAACTGGCAATTTACAGGAGATCAGCATAATGAATGAGGTGAAAACAGGATCTATTATCGTGAAATAAAGAGTATTTTCAGCAGCTGATAATATTGATGAGTCTCAGACTATAAACACTCAATAAACAATCCATTCAGGATCAGCAGCATATCATCACACTTTATTATAATTATAATATTTAGAGTGCTTTCCATTAGAAATACAGCTCTATTCTAAACATACTTCTCACACGACATGACTGATACACTCATCTTTACAGTTTCTGTGTGCAGTCTTTGTCTAATATAAAAGTAACTAAAACTATTTTTTTACAAACATGTCAAGAATTAAAAAAAAGAAAGAAAGCTAAATAACATTAAAATCGCATCAGCACGTCTTGAGATCAATTCCTAATAATGTCCATCAGATTCATACTTTAGCTTTCAAAATAAATCATATACACGAATATACAGAAAACATACACGGTAAGAGCATTAAAAAAATCGCCCATTAATTTAAATAATAGTGTTTTTTAGCGTTTTAGTGGTTGATGAAAAAAAGCATTTTCATTAGCAAAGCACTAACGTTTCTGCAATTGATCAAACTGTCGTCACATGTGCAGCACATCTAACACACAGTATATGTTTCTCTTAATATACTCATTACCAAACAGTTACAATCATAGAAATGACCATAATTACTTTCATTACAATTTAATGACCAATATTCAGGAGAGAGCAGAAAGACGATCTTACCCATTGTTGATAAACTACGGTGCGCGCGCAGGGACAAAATACCAAACGTCTACAATATTTACACCACCAGGGGACACTCAAACACCATTTAATATCATTTACAGTCTAATTTCATGGAATTCAACACTGTGAATTATTATAATCTTTATTATCTTTTTGATTCGGTTACATCAACAGACTTCAGGAAACTACACGATCAGTTATTGAGACATTTACAACTATCACAACAGCATTTATTAATTAATCTGTGATGAACCATGTTTTATATAAAACACAGAACTAGAACATATAAAACTAATTAAGTTAAACTCAATTCATTGGTTCTTTCACTTTTTAAATTATTACATTGTTTATATTTGGAGTAGCCTATTTTAATTGAATGTGTGTTTTCTATATTTCTGTGCCTGTATATTAAGCTAATATGATTATTAATCACCTGTTTTAAGTTCTCCTTGATTATGTTCTATGTGTTTATAAGTCCTGAGTTCTCTCAGAGTCTTTGACCGTTCACTCGTCTTTTATTTTATATGACTTGTATTGAATTCTTTGATTTATTAAAACAGAAAAGTTTCTTACACACACCCACCGTGACACCTGGATCATCAAAATGTTTTCTTCTTCCCTGAGAACAGATTACTCAAAAAAGCTTACAGCTGCAGGAATAATCACAATTAGAGAGATGTTTCATGAAATATCCCAGAAACATTCCCACATTTGCCCCATGAGACACAGGCTTCAGTTTTTCTTCAAATATACTATTTTCAGGAGACAACAACTTGCTCCATCAAACTGTGCTCTCATGTTGTTGTTGTTGTTTTAATAGAAGAGGCTTTCTTCTGGCAAGCCTTCCAAACATGCCATACGTGTCCCATATTTGTGTAACTGTTCTGTCATGAAATTAATTATATAATACGTTAACTGAGGCCTGTAGAGTCTCCAGTGAAGTTTTTGGGTTGTCTGCCATTTCTCCAGACTGTCCTCCTCCAAGAAACGACCCCTTAGGTCGTATGTGCAAGCAGCTTAATACGACCATATCTTACGTTTTAAAGTAAAGCGCCCTCTAGCGCTTCTGTAAATAATGGCAGTGCCGTGTGTCATGAAATGACGTTTGACCGTCGTTACAGGTCGTTACCAGTTCAAATAAAAAAATAGTTTTACAGTCTATGGTTAAAATACTTTTTGTTTTATCTTCGCATTAAAAATAAAAAAATCTATTTTTGTGCCATTTTGGAAAGTAAAGAACCACATTAAAATAATTAAACTATTTTCAAATAGTATTTTAATTAGGCCTATATTGTTATTATTATTAGTAGTAGTATTATATCTTAATTTAAAAATAACTTTAAAATAAACATTTTCTAAGACCCCCACCCCCCAAAAAAATCGCTGAAAATGTTTAAAAGCACTTAATAATTCAGATAATAAAATTTATATTTTTTCCTTCTGTCAGCTAATGTTAACCACATGACCATAGCGGCACACGCACAAATCAATCAATAAATAAATAAATCAATAAAATTAAATTATAAAAAAAAAAAAAAAAGCAAGCAATAGCCCAGAAGAAGATGAAGCAAACGAAGAAGAAGAATGAGAAGGGAGTCCTGGACCAGGCGTTGCACTGATCATCGTAGCTAAGGTGTGTATTTTAAGTATCCTGTTTTTATTTTGAATATAAGTATTCATGTTGATTGTCTGCAATTCATATGGAACTATGTACGTCCAGCTCGACGTTTTAATTATGGTTTTGTTTTACCCATTAATAACACGTTATTATCTTGCTACCTAACGTACTATCTTGCTTGATCGCTAGCATCATGTGCTGCTAGCTCACATGCAAACATTCCAGCTAGGTAACGTTAGGTAGTTCGTGCACTTTATAATGTAAAAACCTTGTTTCTCAATTAACTGCAAACCGGAGAAGTTAATTTAGGGGGCCTTCCATAATGTATCCGGTTAATTTATAAATAGACAATAATTTAGGAGGTATTCCTTCCTAATAATAATAATAAAAAAGGTTCAGAAAAGACTAATGTCCTTTTTTTAACAAAACACATGTAAATGAATGGCAAATAGCAATTAAGATATGACCTGTAAATTGTCTGATGAATCACATTCTCTATCCTGAACTAAACTTTATGTAATATTGCCAGAATTTACCCCAATTAACTTCAGCCTACTGTATCCCAAACTGTAAAAAATAAAATAAATATCTCTTTAAGTTAAGGTAGGGTCACCATTATAAGAATAATATCTAAATTACTTAATTTCAGCACATTATGGAACACTATCAATTCCACTTTAAATTAGGGATATACCGTTTTAAAGAATTATTAAAACATAACAGGTGCAGTATTGGCAAAATAGTTTGACAGAATTAGGTTCAGGTTGGAAATAAATAAATCCCCATTAGTGCATTCAGATTTATAGGCACAAGTGGTCAGGGACCAGTTTGTGCTCACTCTTACAGAGGCCTGGTTGTTCTGATTGGTGCGCTCTCAGAAATTGTGTTGACACTCAGCTTATTCCTCTTTGACCTTTGTGGTCATTTCAGAAACAAGTTAAATGCAGGGTTGGTACAACTAATCCTACACTGATAAAAACAACTTGTAGGATTTACTTGATAAAATCATTGTAACAATTTGCACTCAATTTTTCTTAGTAAATTTTACTGCTGTGATATCAAGTAAAACTTACTTGCCAGTATCAAGTAAAATGTACTTAACTCTAAATGTAACATTTGTGAAGACATTAAGTAAATGTTACTTAATTATATTTAACTTAGCAGGTTGTATTTATTAAAAGTAATTAAGTAAATTGAATTTTAAGAGACATCACTGTTGTGAAAATATCAAGTAAATTTTATAAATCTGTAATATTTACTGTTATGAAGTAATTAAGTAGATTTTATAATGTCTGTCCATTTCACATTTTGAATTACTTAGTTTAATGAATTTATATTACTCACTATTATTATGTAAATGTTGCTTTGTTTAAGTGTTACCAAATAAATGTAATAATTGTCTCTGCATCAAATACTTTTATCACAAATCACAATTAAATACAATAAATTCGAACAGTTTATTATCTCAACATTCACAATGAACCATTAAATCAGTAATCTTCACACCAACTGATTAGTAGTTAAGGTACATTCAGTAACCTCTCTGATAATTTGCAATAACTGTAGAATTAACCTTGTACAGTTTGACTAAACCTCAGCAGCCAACAGTGGCATAACTAACATTAATGACGAGCACATGCATTGTCCAGCTGAAACAGAATGGTCACTTTTCCTTAATGCTAATTCAAGCATCTGCTGTTCTGTAAAATCAAAACAAAAAACAACATAATTTCCCCTAAAGAAAAGGAAAATTCATTCTACTCCATCCAACACAGATCTGGAATGATATTTTTCAAATACCCAATTAGAATCTTACAATTCACAAGTAGTCGTGACCAAATTTAACCACATTAAACAGTCTTTTGGGGAATCAAAACTTAAGGCAGGTCCAAGTCTGTGTGTTTGACAGTGAAATATCCATGAAGACAAGCTCTCCTGCACATGAGCGTTGGGTCCAATAGAGCTGAATCTATCTTTTCAAGTTTTTGTTGCAATCGTTGAGATGGAGATGTAAGTTGGATGTAAGATACCAACAGCCTCGATTGTACAGCACGTGCCATGTCAATAGCATTTAGGAGAGCAACTTCAACTTTAACGATTGCACTTTTGGGGTCATCTTAACAGCATCCAGGTCCAGGAAAAGTTTCTGGAACACCTCAAAGGTGTAGCTTAGTGTTGGGGGGTATGCCAGGTTGAGGGCAAAAATAAGCCCCATCAGCAGTGTGCAAGCTTTTGCAGTACTGCCACATCCTGAAAAGGATGGACACATCGACTGGATCCTCTCGATCAGCACCATGGACGACCAGTATCTTAAGGATATGTTCAGCGGCATTACTGCGAGTGTCCTCCTGCATACAGTTTATAAGAAAGAAAGAACACAATTCTATTGAGAAACAAATACAAAAGAGATTCATTATCAGTGCAGAACGAACATGCTTGCTAAAAATTACTAAACATAACTCACATTATGTTAAATTCAGTATAATGTGTTTTACAGGGAGCTAACCGTTAGCCCAACTCCTCCCTCACTTTAGCCTTGAAAGGCTGTGGTCTAACGTTAGGTTTTAAAAACTACATTTTATTTTCATTAAAAAGGTGACCGGACCTTCATACCGTTAGCTCACTAAAATAAAATGGCTGACATCATACAGGCACCTGCTACACAACAATGGTTAATTGGTATCCAAGTTCACCTGCCATCTGATACTGCATTTTTCCAAACTTTCCTTCTTTGGTGCAGACTAGCTTTTCAGTGGATATAAAAATGACTAGACGCTTTTAAATAAGGCTAACATTAGGACACACACACGTGTTAACGTCGATTTCCTTACAGACGTAACACGACAGTTTGAGCTTAATCACGGCCAGCTAACATTAAATTACTCTGAAGTTAACCAGACTGGGTTACTTTTTCTACAAGAACGCGGCTAACTAACGTACATTTAATCCCCTCTATTTTTGACTAACCTCCAGTCTCAACTTTATAGAAGTGGATAATGGCGGCGCTTTAGCTAACGTTATTATGATTAAAACTCACGTTCAGTTAATTTTGAACCGTAACGTCTATGCAATAATCAGACCATCAAAATGAACACATAGTTGTTATCACAAATCTAAAATAGAAAAGTCAAAACTTACCGAAAATAAGTCAGCCATGTAAAAGCGACATCCCAAACCGACCGTCTCTGCCACACAACCGAACAAGCTGCATCTTGTTGTAAAAAAAAAAAAACGCGCGCGGATTCAAACGCACTTTGCTTTTCAGATTAAAATTTACTTAGTATTTTTAGGTGAATGTGCTGTGACTATAAATCATTAAATAGTATTTGTAAATATATGATAACATTTACTCTTTCTTCTCAGTTATGTTATTACATGAATAAATTGTGTAATTTTTACTTAATATATTATAGTTCCAGCTTAAACTTGATTTTACAATGTATAAATTACACAAATTAATGTAATAGATTTTACCATACCACAAAGTCATTTTTATCAGTGTATCACATCTGTTTGTTTTTCAGGTTTTTGTACCCATCTATTTCATCACTGAAATATTATAGAAATCAAACGGTTCTTTTAAGAGCCAATTTCTTTGTCCTCCTCTCTCTCTCTCTTTCTTTTTTTATCTCTCTCCCTTTTGTATTTGTTTGTACTTTGACTTTATTCATTATTTCTCTTAAAAAACATCTTCAAATGGCATCTGAGTCGTTCAGGCAGTATAAGGAATGGCTGGAAGCAGCAAAAACCATGGCAGATGAGTTGGAAGCCTACAATGTAAACCTTTTCACATATTATTTATCAATCATGCCATTTACCTAAATTTAAAAGAATAGGGCTCTTCTCATGCCTCCCCAAATATATAATTTTTAATTTTAGACTTCAAAAAAAAGAAAACAAAAGGGAAGTCAAGACTGCAATGTTTCCTGGAGGAAGAGAGACGAGCATGGGAACATCCTACCACAACGCGTTAAGAAGAATCGATCTGGCTAGTAAAATATACAGTCATCCTATTGTTTACGCCTCTTGTGTTTACACTTTTGGTCAACAGTTGTGTTTTTTGTACTACATTCTGTGTTTGCAGTTAAACCTGCTGGCACTAGGGATCTTGCAGAAGCTGAGGAGATGCATATAAATGAAAGTCCAGAAGAGGTCCCAAGTCTTGGTAAGCATAAATTGACAGTCTAAATAATTTCAGCCTTTATATTTAAATTGAAAAAATGTCACATGGCAACTGACAAAAGTATGTAATATCCATTTATCATGATGTATATGAAGTGACAAAGCCATATAAGAAATTGGTATGTTGCTTTATAACAATGCATTAATGCAACTAGTTTTCATTATCATTGTTATTATTATTATTTATTTTATTTTTTTGTAGATCAACATCTTCAGAGATTAAAAAGCCTACTAAGTTCTGTCACTGTCTCTGCATCAGATGAAATAGAAGAGGCACCCATCATGTCTGTATGGACCAAAAGACAGGTCATGTCTGAAAAAAAATTTAGGGCTGCATTGCCAGAGATCTTAAATTGCATGCTGTCTGCAGAGACCGTAACCCAGCATTGCTGTCAACGGTGCAAGGCTGTTGACGCTGTTGTCCGGTGTCTAGAGTGTGTTCCATCGGGATGTCAGTTTTTCTGTTCGACATGTGACTCTGAGATCCACAGTAAACATGTGTTCCATGACAGAGAAGCTATGATTGATGGTTTTTTCAAGCCTATTCCACCAACATCATTAGTGGTGATCGATGAAAGTGGCCAATATCAACTCCGCGAGCAAGGTGTGTTCAAAGTATTTAGAAGGTGTCCTCTCACCATGTTTTCATAATGTCCACTACATGTACAATGATACTATTTTAGCTCTTGTCTGCAGTTTCCTTTAATAAATGTGTCGACATTACTGATATTACTATCTGAAATTTTCAGTGTGTATGCTTCCTATTCCTCCACCAATGCAAATTTGTTCCTGTGGTCCTAGCCAAGCCTTCACAGTTATCCAAGGAAAGCAGACTGTCTTGGTGACTATCAACGGTATGTCTTGTCACTTCCTTCAACATTTGTATAACCCAGGAGATGAAATCATACATAATAGTGGCTTACTTATTTTTGTGTCTTATTTCTTGTCCTGTGCTGTACAAATACTGGTCAAATAGTAACCACGTGTTTATTTTAAGGTAAATACAACCTGTGCCTGCCTAGTATATGCTGTCCAATTTGTTCTTGTAAATGGAATCCTGGGATTAGTGACTTGCTTGAATATAAATACTGGCCAGCAACTGCCAGCTGCCAAATGCTGTTCAAATTTGATGTGTTCACGTCATTTGAGCAGATGAAATTGGCTAGCCCAGCATTATCCCAACAAGCATTTCTGAAAATGCTTGAACATCGATCACTTTGCAATGGTCGGGTAAGGACTGTTTTCATTTGCAACATTTTTGAATTTCTGACTTCAAACACTTTAATTAACCAAAATAATATCATCCTTCTTTCCAGATGGGTAGTATTTGTGGTGATACCTTCCACAGAGTCTTTCGAGAATTTGCCTTCTGCCGTTTTAAGAAAGAGGATATGTGCCTGATGGAACCCTTTAAATGCCCAGCATGCACACCAAACATGCTGGCTATATCTGCAGATGGTAATAGAAAACATTACCGGTTCAAGAAGTCCAAAGGGTCAGTGAAATCCTTTTTTTAATTATATATGTATATATATATATAGGGTGGCACAGTGGTCATTTTGTGTAGCCCTGTGATAGACTGGCTGCCTGTACACGCTATACCTCACCTCTCACCCAATGCTAGATGGAATAGACTTTAGCCCCCCCAACAACAACTTTAAAGATATTATTTATTTTTGTACTTTAAACAGTGAGTTTTTAACTTCTCACACAAGCTAATGCCAAATAACAGCATTCATTTCTACAGGACACATAAAAGCTGATCAAGCTCCAGATCAAATGTGATTCACACAGACTAAAACCTTTATGGTTAATTATCACATTAAATGAGGAGAATACAATGTTTAAGATTATGCGATTTTGTTGTCAATTAATTATTATTTAACAGGACCGATGAACCATCTCTTTTTGATGGATTATTCATCGCACAAGATGCCAAAGTATCTGCCTTTGTTGACCAAATCAGAAGCCAGATGATTAGTGTAAGGATTTATTAAACTCTAAAACCTTTCTTTATTTTTAAATTGTCCTGGGATTACATGTAACGCATTGCGTCTACTTTCAGAGGACAGGTCATGATGTCTGTGGGCCGGCAACATTTACAGCAGGCAGAGAAACATCACAGAAGTCCAGGGCCAAGGTGGATGAAGAGGGACTTGAAATAGCTGTGTGCCGACATGGAATCTTGCTGCAAGGCTTGAATCACTACCGTGGTGAAATATATGCCTACCCAATGTTTCTGCAAAAGGAGCTGGCACAAGCTGCAAATGCAACATTCTTTTGTACAGACATTGCTTGCAGGTAAATAAATAACCACTGCCAAATTATGTTTTACCGTTTTGCCATGGGCATAACACCATGGCTAGCAAAAAAGTACACCTTTATTATATTATGGACTTAGAAATATAATATGGCTACTGTTTTTTTTTATTGCTGTGATTTTATTATTTTTAAATTCCTTGTTTTTATTATTATTTGTAATGACTATATCACTTCCTTTTATGTAAAGCACTTTGAATTACCACTGTGTATGAAATGTGCTATGTAAATAAGCTTGCCCTGTCTTGCCTTACTGTGTTATCAGTTTAGTTTTCTACTACAACAGTTTAGTCCATAAGATATAAAGAAATATTATAATTTATATGACTGCATAGTGTTCTTTGATTGAATTGTACCAGTCACATAGGTCCTGATTTGTCTCCTTACCATTTTGTGCCATGCACATGTGTTTTTCCCATTACAGGTACTGGCCTTATTTGGAAAAGATGGCAGAGAAGTTGCCTGAGCTCCTCCAACCACTTACCACGATGAAGCCTTTTCTGTCTGTAATGCATGCTAAGGCTCACACTGGCAAATGTGAGGTACAGTGTGCAAGTTAAATGTTTGCATCATAAGATGTTTTTTAGGAACATAACCCTACTGCATCAGAAAAAAAGAGCTTCCCTTTTATCTCTAAATACAGGTGTTTCAGAAAAGGTAGTGCACATAAGTGAAATCCTTTTCTGCAGTGGTTTTCAAATCTGTCCTGCACTGCACAATTTGTATGTTTTCCTGACACACCCAATTCAGGTCTTACAGTCTCTACTAATGAGCTTGTGAGTTACAAAATGTGCAGTACGGGGGGTCCTGACAGACAAGTTTGAAAACCGTTTGTATAAAATGTTTTTTTCCGGTCCTTGATTCTGATTGGTTAATCCACGTTCTGTTTGTTGCTTGGCAACCATTTTTTTTTTGGGAACCACAACAGTTTCTGAGGAACTACATTGTTTGGTGGAAGAATACTGTTTTTATATCTATATCATTACACTTATTTGCTTTGTTTTATTTTGTGAAACCTTACTGCGTATATGGAATTGTTTTATAAAAGCAATAAGCCTTGTGAAGTCGTGGTGTACAGTGAATTTACAACAGCTAAGGGGGTTTGTAACAATGCTTCTTAGCTGTTATAAATTCACTGTAAACCACGACTTCTTGGGGCTTATTGCTTTAATTTTATATACATATATAATTATATAAAATACTTTTATGTACTTGTAAAATCATTTTACATTTTTAAAATTTTCTAATTTCACAAAATCTAATTTAGAATACTCAGTCTAAGAAATAAGATTATATTGATAAATGTCTTCATCTGATGTTTTGGAACAGGTAAGGTGGGGTGGTAGAAGTCAAGTCAAGTCAAGTCAAGTTGATTTAGTCATTCCACTAATGTGTGGACATATAGTGGGACGAATGTCGTGCCTACGGGGTGCTAATAAATAAGATATACAAACGAAGTCAGTATAAACCTATAAACAACTGACCTACTGTCAGCTTTGTAACATATGCATATTAAAAGTGGTTCCTATACATAAAATAAAAAAAAATTAAAATACAAATGTACAACTTGCAGATGACTTCAAATACTGTACATGTGCAAAAGAGAGACATTCAAAGTTAACAGTGTAAGGTGATTTGTGGTGCATGAGCCAGTTAATACATTACAGTCGTTTTACAATCAGTCTTTTGTGGGATTATGGACACACAATGGTGTGTGAAAGTGTCTAGTGCATGCAGAGGAGAGTGTGTTGCTACAGGTGGCTTGTCAGAAGTCAGGATGGTGCAGGAAATACTGTTGGTGAAGAGGTGGAGCAGGTCAATAGCTTCCTGTCAAGGGCAGCTCTTACTACAAAATACATGACCAAGTCAGGTTGGTTAAAAGAGAATACTGTGTTTGACACACAATTCTAGATTGTACAATTGATTTGTTCTTATCTGTTTTATTTTTAAAGGCCGAGCAGATATGATAACTGTGCTTGCCATGGTATGGAACCATAGGAAGGTGGAGAGTCTCCATAAGACACTAGCGAAAAGATTTTTCAAAGTAAGAAGGCTACACTGCATGTTTACACTGAGGTGCTTTCTTGGCTCTGAGGGTGTTTTGACATACATTTGTCTTGTTATGGTCTTGTAGTTCACTTACAGTCAGTCACATTCAACGTTACATCAGTTCAGTTCTGATATAATGTCTCTGTTCTCTCCTTCAGGAAATTAAGGTTACATACATAACCGAGACGTTTTGTATACTGACATGTCGATTAATTGACAATTAATTTTGATTAATTACAAGTAATAATAAAACCGAAAATGTTTCTATAGTACATAAATGTTCCAAAAATATGTAAGCAGACTAAAGGGAATCTCGACTGCATAATTTATGGTAGTGGGGGACTGCGTTCACGCTTTCCCCTGCATGCTTTTTTTCGGGCCTAATTTTGCAGTGATACTATATTTTCTCATTTTTTTTCTTTGTTAAATAGACTGCACAGAGAGCAGAAATGGAAGCAGCCAATCTTGAGAGTCTCAAGCAGGAGTTCAGCATCTCTGTGGAAGATGTGGATCGGTGGGTGAAAGATGTCAAGCACTGGGCTGCCACTGGTATGTCATATTGTATGGTATTTTCTATAAATTGGTACTTTATTTTCCATACATTTGGATAAACTTTAGCAGTGATTATATGTTTTTTGTAATGGTCAACTTTGCTTATTTCTGTTTTTCAAGAGAAACCCAGTACTCACAGTAGCCAGGAAGAGCTCCAGAGAGAAATTGATTAAATTATTTATTCCATCCGAAGAAAGAAGCATGATCTATATCGACAAAATGGTATTTGCTATGTCACTCAACTCAATCATTTTTTATTTTTTTTTCTAATGAAATTTTCTGAACCTTACAGACAGCAGCCAAACAAGGCAACGCAAAAGAAGAAGACTTGGTGAGCTGAAAAAGACGCTCAGAGAGAAGATTATGCAGTATAACGCTATTCCTGACACTGAAGAGAAAATTGACCCAGAAGCAGCATGCAGTCTCTGTGATGTCATTCTGCCTTGGGAAGCACAAGGAGATGGTAAGTAATGTGTTGTATATTTGTGCTTTTATTAATTTACAAAATTATGTTGATTGTTAATATAAGTAATAACAGTAAGCATTTTAAGACTGGGTGGTGAAAAAGGTGCAACATACAGTAAAGAATGACATGTTGTATACTGCTATCATCTGTAATGTTACCATATGAAGTCATAGTAAAAATCTGATTGTTATTGTTTTTCCTGTAACACATATGCTATACTAGAAGTGGTCGTCACTATTCTATTTAAATTAGTATAATAAAATATATATTATTTTAGCTGCAATAACAGGATAAAGTCTAGATGAACAGTTTATCTATCCTGAAATTTCAACTTCTATCCTAAACATGAAATAAATCTGCCTACTTATTTGATATCCTACATCATAGAATATGTAGTGCAGCCAATTTGTTTTTAAATAAAACAGGCATATCTTAATACTGGGGTGAGCATTTAAAAACCTTTCTTTGTTATATTGTAGTTAGGGTTGGGGCGATGTCTACTAAATTGGCATCAGACAATGTCTACAGTGAAACATCGCGATGGACGATGACATCAGGGAGCGGGGCAAGGGTATGATGATAAAGCAACAAAATCATTTAAAACAGGAACCAGAACAAATACTCTACATTGTATCACATTTTTATATGCACAAATACACTATCTGTGAAATCAGATACTATAACGCTTCTGTGGATATTGTTTATCATGGCAAGTGTATCAAATGAAAAAAATAAATGCTTGAAGTGCTCTCAAACACTCAAAGACAGGCGTTTTATGCAGAGCACCTGTTGTTTGCAGCTGCCTAAACACGCTTCGGTGGACACACCACCTAAGTGATGAAAGAAAGGTCAGATGCCATCCTTTCAGCAGGTTTTAGCGTCTTTCCATTGCTCTAATACTTAATTTTATACTTTTTATAAAAGCTATTTATTTGTTATAAAGACTCACCTCAGAAAAATGAATTTTGTCAGACACAGTTGAAGTAAAAAGTCCCTGAGACAAATGCACTGTCCTGATTCAGTATTTGCGGTCAGATGAGATGGTGCAGCCAGGTCTTTGTCATTATTTCAACATTATCTTCATAACTTGATACAAAATAAAAAAGTTTCCGACCTCAGAAAAAATAGCTTTATCCTTTCTTGTCAACACTGTGTGTGCAGATTCAGACTAGGACAATGCCAGCTCAACATTGTGATGTCTGTCAGCCATGGGCGATGGCATCATCTATCAGCCCAACCCTATTTGTAGTGTGATGTTTCAGTTGTAAATTATGCATATTGTCTGCATTATACATTATAAGCATAGTTGTCGATGATATAGTTAGTATATTATCTACACTGACCTCCATAAGTTTGGAAATGCCCTAGAAAAGTGGGGTTTTGCACAATATCAGCATAAATCCCTTATATTTTTGGGGGAAAATACATTAAAGTAACTTGACATTATCATTGAAGACCAGCAATAATAATTTTCATTTTGATTCCATAATAATGGCAATATATACATGTCAAAGTCAGACATGCCCCTTTGCCAGCTGTGATGCCTGCTTACTGGTTTAAACTTGGCCCAGGTTTTTAAAAGATTTTGGTCAGCACACCTTAATAGCTTCAACAATTGATTGCCAATTAAGTTTAGAATACAATGAACCAATTAGAACACAATTTAGGTCAGATAGTTTACAAATAGCTCTTGCATCAAATGACTTGTTTGGCCCATTTTATAGAGAGTTTCCATGTGTCCAGTGTTTATGTAATAAAATATGTTTGCGTAGTTTGTGTTGTCCCTTATCAGTGCAAAATTATCACAGATTAAAAAGGATTCATGCCAAAATTGTCTAGGGCGTTTCCAAACTTTTGGAGGGCAGTGTATATTATCATTACCCATATAAATTCTTCTTGTTGGACAAGTTCTTTATCAATATTACTCTGAAGGCCCGCAAAATGCCTAATGAAAACCACTGTGCTAGACTTAAAGCTGAAATAATTTGTTTTTCCCCCTCCACTTTTATTTTCAAAAATAGTGGTGAGTTTTCGCTTGAAGAGGCGACTGTTTGATCAAGTCATGCTGGTCAGCCGATTGGAGGAGGAGAAGATCATAATTGTAAAGGAAATGACTCAGCACTATCAACATCTAAAAAAAGCGCTGGACAAACTGGACAGCCTCCTTGGGAAGACTATGGAGGAAATGAAGATCCATAGTATGTACCAGCTTATTTATTTTTATTCAGTAATATGTTGATACCGCTAAGCAAGATGTCACAGTTTTCTATAAATATTGCTACCAATACAACAAATATTTTTCAATGACCATTTAAAATTTCAGCTTGCTAGCTATTTAGTTTGTATTTGTTCGTTCTTTTTTTTTCACATAAATGTACAGTACAGACCCAGAGTTGGTCATTCAAGCTGCAGTGCATGTTTCCAACAATATCATTTATGAAATGCTGCCTAATTATCAATGTCAATTTTCTCAATTGTTTTACTTTAGATTCAACCAGAGAGCTGACCGAAGAAGGGCACAGGGGGCTGTACTGCTGTATCTTAGACAAGCGGCACATTCTGCAGCAAAAACTTGCAGCAGTCACCAGCACCTATGCCAATGTCAACACTGACCCGTCTTTCTTCATGCTGGAGGAAGATGTTGAAGAAGAAAGTGAGGACAACAACAGTCCAGAACATTCTGAAGAAGAGTTTTAAAGTATTAGCACAAACTTTGGAAGCATTGCATTCAGCATCTTCCCAAAAGACCCTTGAGTTTCGACTTATGAAATTATTTTTCAGATTTATTAACAAATCAATAAATAAATGTCATTCTAACCTGATCTATTGTGTCTGTTGTTTTTCCTTACACCAACCTGTTCTCATTTTTCTCAGATTTGGATAGCAGAAAGATCTACATTACCCATGAGCCTCTTCACCATTGCTAGACAGCTTTGCTTACCTGTTACTTTTATATTTTATAAAAAATTGGATTTTACATGGGACATTACAATACATCTCAACTTTTACACAATTATATTTAATGCCCATTTAAAATGTATATCCACTTATACATTTTTGGTCTTTAAGGTAATATAGTTAGTATTAATTTGAATGCCCACCTTTACTATTTAATCTCAAGTTTTATGTCCCATTATAAGGTTTCATTTGATAACATTAACTACATTAGCCACCATGAACAACAACAAAAATACTTTAAAAATATATATAAAAATACCGAATTAGTAGAATATTGTTATTATTATTGTTGTGTATTTAGCATTTTTGTGTGTGTGACTTGCAACTTGTTTTTCCTACATTGTAAGGAATGTCCTCACAAAGATAGTAAAATGAGAACATTTTAACATTGTTGGGCCCCACAAAGACAACATCTCATTTATAAAATCAAGTCATTAAAAAAGTAAAAATAATATATACACTACACTTCTCCTAAACCTACCCATCACAGATAAAATTGAGGCAGTTTTCGGTGATGGGTGGGTTTAGGGATATGTTTATTGTAGGGGTATAGTATATATATATATATATATATATTAAAAAGTCTTTTGGGGGCCCAACTAATGTCATACTTTTAACATTTTACTATCTTTGTGGGACATTTGCACCCCACAAATGTAGCTAAAGTGTGTGTGTGTGTGTGTGTGTGTGTGTGTGTGTGTGTGTGTGTGTGTGTCATAAATAACACGACTTTACATGCTTTTTCATCATTAGGTTTTGATGTGCGTCGTGGGACCATTTGATGACATGGAACTACTTTGCAAATTCAAATTGACAAACAAGCCGATTTTCAGTTAAATAAAGGGAAGGATTGTAAATTGCAAGAGGCTGCAATGGGCTATATTGCTACAAATACTTAATGCATAACTGAGGATGATGTACAGTACCACTGAATGAACAACATAGAACTTATACTGCATTAAAAACTAGAGCATGCACATCACTGATGTCCAGCACATGAGGGGTAAGAAAATGGGGGTGAAGATGAAAATTTGGCACTGATTTTGTAGTTGCATTATGTGTGAAGTGCCACAATGTGTTTAACTTGTTATCCTTGCTTACTGTCAGTGTCAACACTAGAAATGCAAGTTGTTGCAGTTTGTCCATTATATTTTTTGGTGTTCATCCAAAGAAAACATTATTATTATTATTACTGTCAAATATTTGTTCTCGTGACACCCATACAAACTAACACAAGCATGATGTAAGAATATAAAAGGGGGAAAAAAAGAGAAAATACTCAGACATAAATGTGACTCAACACAGTTTATTGTCCATGATGAGGAGAAAACATATGGGTATATTTTACTGCCATTCCACCCCCAGGGGCCCAGTAGCAGCCCCATGGAAGAGCAAAAAAATACAAATTTCAAATGGCCGTAACTCAAAGTCCTGTACGAATATCGAAGAGAAAATGTACAGGATACTTGCTTATGATGTGTTTACTAAATAATGTTGGTTACAATTTTCAGACATATATGGAAAGGTGGCTTAAAGGTGTTTTTTAAAATGCTCGCAGTAATATACCAAATTTCAGCCTGCATCTCAGATATGTCATAGAGGTTTTCATAATGAATATACTTAGATATCCAATTGTCCATTAAAGATAGTAATTATATTGTTTATATACTAAATGTTTTAAACTACATTACCCATAAGACTCCGTCATTCTATCAATCGAACGGGAAATCATGGCGCTGTTATTTGTAGTTCATTGAAGTGTGTAGTAAGGCCAAGAATAGGGTTAAGATCTCTGAAAAGGCGTGATTTCTCACAACATAACGTAACTTTATCGTTAACTTAATATATTAATAACGTAATAATAGCATCAAAACACACGTTGGAACATGAACCGCTGTTTTATATTGTTTAAAAGTTAGTCCAATCACAGCGAGAGTGGCTCCACACTTCCTTGTCCATGTATGGTAAATTACGTCAGATTTTTGCCGGTTCCGGCCGAACGAGTGCATCCACATGGGCAGTTAAACAAGTACTTCTACTTAAATAACACAACTCATATTTTACAATGACAGACTCCTTTGAGTGGTTAACCTGATGCATATATACATTTAAAAGATAAATAAAATGTCCATAAGCAAAGGCCTACAGCAGTAACTAAATATGCAGCTGCTAAGTGCTTCTAACATTTACTTTTATTGTGTATGTAGAGCAGAATATGTTATATATATTATATTATATACATTTAATAACTTCTTCTTGCTATTCTCCACCGCTTGAACTCTTGGAATTGCAATATATATAATTACAAATAATAATAATAATAAAATGACCACAGCAATAAAAGGTTTAATGAGGCTAAATGCAAGATTTTTATTTTTACGTCTATCTAAATGTAAATGTAAGAAACTCAAGGAACAATTTCAAGTATGTAATTTCTGTATTACACTATCAGCAACAAATTTCGTAAATAATTTAGGCTATTTCAAAAGGATTTCCTAAACACTCTCAATATTTTCAATCGTTCAGACAAACAGTTGCTATATAAAAATGCAGAAATAAACATTTGGCAATACAAGCCCAGTGGCTTGTTGGCTTGGTATGGGGCATCATTTTACAAGACGTATTGTTCTGGTATTTTGTCATGTAGTATTTCATCACTGTCTTCCTTGTGTTTTTATCTGCATCAACATCCTGGCTGTGGGCTAATAGGTGCTTTTTAGTAATGAATAATACAAATGAATAATAATTATAACAACAACAACGTGGCTTTATCAAAATGTTTCAGCAGTAAACATATCACTAAATGCTTTTAGTTAAAGTGCATGTATTTATGCTCTTAAATTACAAATTAACAATTATAAAAAACATTTTATCTATACAGTCACCAAACACATAAAACTGAGGCAACATGCTTTACAAAGCAGTTACAGAACACAGGAATAAATCTGAACTGATGTGCAATAACACTGCAAAACTAAATCTGATTTCAGTCTTTGCAAATGTGAAGCATCAACAATACAACCTAACAACAAACAATACATTGGAACACACACATCTTCAGGATGAACTTTGAATATTTGCTTGTGGCTCCCAGGAGTTTTTCCACTTCGTCCCACTGTAAGACAGACAGAAAGACAGCAAAATTACAGGAATATAAATACTAATAAACTAAACTAATACCTATATATAAATGCTAATAAATCTTGACATTGCAATGAGACATGTAGTTTTCAAGTATGGATGTATTCTTTTTTATTATAACAGGGAATAATGATGGTATGTTTCAAAACATAACCCACATTATTTATTTTGTATGTAATGTAATTGTTTGAATGTTTATGCACAGTTTATATAAATGTTGTTTTTTTGTTGTTCTGTTCTGTCAATTAACTACAGTGCAGTACACTTCGGATAACATGCATACCATCCAGAGCAAGGATGCCATTGCACCAAAACCTCTGCATGGCCCTTAGAAAAAACAAAACAGAAAGAAACATGGTGAAATCAATGACATTTTCTTTCTACACAAAAAGCTACAATCATATATCTGCTGAACGGTAAATATAACATAAAATCCAGTTGAAATAATCAAAGTGAAATTAAAAGTCAATGGGACTAAGTCTAACATTAGAAACATAATAAAACTTTATTAATTATTAAGTCAAGTACCCTTTATTTATATAGCACTTTTTACAATACAGATTGTTTCAAATCAGCTTTACAGTGGTATCAGGAATATTATGCATTGTTTGTCAATTTTATCATTGTTCAATAGTGATTCAGTAGATTCAGTTCACTTGTTAATCCTCAGTTATAAATTTAGTTAATTTCATTTGTACAACGTCTCTGTTAAAAACATTGATGTCATCATCTAGCTCTGTTGAGTTCTCATATAATAGTGACAATGAGGCAGAGCAATAATAATAGCATAATTCAATTAATTACTATTTTATCAAGTCAATTTTTAAAAATAGGTAACCTCAGTTTTTATTTTTGTCAAATGACAACCGCTATTGAATTTTTTTTACATTTGCAAAATTTTAATTGTGCAGTAAAACTTGCATTTGTGATAACATGAATGTTATGAATACCTAAATATTCATTTATTATATGTGAGCCTGGAGCACAAAAGCAGTCATAAGCAGCACAGGTATATTTGTAGCAATAGCCAACAATACATTGTATGGGCCAAAATTATACTTTTTTTCTTTTATATATTTTTCTTTTATGCCAAAAATCATTAGTTTATTAAGATTATGTTCCATTAAGATATTGAGTAAATTTCCTACCATAAATATATTAAAACTTCATTTTTGTGAGTGGATGCTGCAAAATCGCAGATAAAAAATGGCCGGAAACATGCCTAGAAACTCGGCTCACTGCTGCCCAATCTAAATTTTCCAAATCCAAGTTTGGTGTCGATATAAAGCTTTGAATTTCCACTTTCGGTTTCATCTACTCTCCACAACGTCATTACAGCGGTTAAATCAATGGTGTAAATTAGTAAAATCTGTTGCTAAGGACTTCATTTGGACAACTTTAAAGGTGATTTTTTTTATCAATTCTTTTTATTTTTGGCACCCTCTTGCTGAAAATTCAAGATTTTCAAAAAAGTATTATGTCGGCCAAACATTGTCCGAAAAATTGGCCCCTATGCAATGGTTTTGTGGTCCAGGGTCACATTATATTATCATTAATGAATTATCAATATATGACCATTAAGGAAGTAGCATATTTGTTATTTTTCTTTTTTCCCCATAGACGCATTGTAATTACACCACACAAAATAGCAAATTAGTATTGTTATTGTTATAATTTGTTTTTATTAATATTACCTTTATCAGTACTTTATTTTTTATTTTTTTACAAACCTCCCTGATTCTTTTCCTCAAAAGTTTTTGGTAGGGGAAACTGGTGGAGTCTTTATGAATGGGGCATTCTGAAACAAATTACAAAATGGTTATAATTTATAACAGACATAAGTAAAATAAAAAGTTCAACAGACATCTTATACCCATTGCCATGGATCCATGAATCATGGATAAAGAGATTTTTTAAAAGGAAACTGAGAATTGAAAGTCAACTGAACAGGACCCTTTTCATTAATGTTACTGTAATATGGAATGTAAAAAGTGAATTTTTTGAGACGTGGGGATTCCCACAACACACAACACTTGTGTGTTTTTGTCTTTTTTGTTAATAATTTTATTTTTTTCTTGTTAGTATCCTTTTTTACAATGCTCACATGCCAATCATAACATAGTCACTGGTTACTTTGATTATTTTCCTCTAGGTACATCTTAGATTCATGTTTTTGAAACACTGGCCGGACAGTTGATTTCATGTCATGTTTCATGGTTTGTATGAACATAAGGAATGATCACAGCAACATCATTTTTTTTTACATATACATATGTAAAGCGTAAATACATATGTACATTAAACTTAGAAAAGCTAAAAGTATCACAGCCATTTGTACATTCATTAGAGTCATTAGGTTCCAGTTAATTTAGCTATACAAAAACAGTATGTTGTATTGCTTTATTGTGCAAACCTTTAACTGTTATCACATTACTTTAATTTCATTATCCTAATCAAACACACTGGGTCATCACACATGTTGATTAAAATTTACTTCACTTTGTTATTCTTCTAGCTATTTAGGGCTCACACATTCAAAGGAAACAGCTTCCTTCCATGTTGCAAAGTAATATGGAAACTAATTGTACGTGTCTTTATATATATAGATAAAAATATTTTAATTTTTTGTTGCTTTTTTGACAAAAAGGACTTCGCTTGGGTTGTATATACTCATAACATTAAATAACTTGCTTACCAAAAAATAAATAAATAAATAGATAAAAGATGCATATTACAATATGTGCCTTTGTAGAATTCTAACCTACATCTTTTTAAAAAACAATGAAAAAGGCACTGTTCCTTCAGGTGACTAAAACTGTTTCACACCGCAAAAACTAAGAACATTTTTGATTAATTTATCAAAACAAATCCACAAATACCTCTAGGTTCAGCTTTCCTCTTTATTTGTCTTTTTTTTCCTGATACTGAGTCTGGACTGCCTAGGTCAGTGGGCACAGGGGTGAGTTTAGAAGCGGCAGAAAGGGTAGAGGCTGGTGGCAGAGGAGAAGCCAGGGAAGAAGATATAGGACTGGGTTGAGAGAACTTGAAAACAGGCTGAGTCAGGGGGTAGGCTTGTGGAGCAATGGATATCGACATAGGTGAGGACAAGGAGGTCGTGAAAGAAATAGGAGAAGTTAAGAAGGAAGATGCAGGAGTAAGTAAAAGAGTTTCAGACTCAGGGGGGAGCAGATGTGTTGACTCTGACGCCGGTTCTGCTGTGTTGTCTAATGGTGGAGTCGCTGTCTGTGTGATGTTTGTTGCTGGAGTCTCTCCCATGCTGCTTGCTGCTTTATCTGCAATAGCCACTGTTGAAAAAATAATAATTAATTATGATATTAACCTAATAATCTGCTGCAATCAACACATTTAAAACAAATATTTTTAAATGCTGAAATACACTATGCAACTTTTTTAACTCTGTTTTGGCATAAGAAATTAAAATACATGTACCTCATTGCTTAGAAGATGCATGATAAATGAAAAAGGTATGTTATAAAACTGTCTAAAATTATCAAACATGTTTCATATCCTCCATCTGGATGGAATCACAGCTAGAAGATAAGCAAAAAAAAAAAAAAAATGTAAAAGTGTATGTTATTGTAAATGTGATTTTCTGTAAAATCTTACTGCCCAGAATGTGAAGGCTGGCTTTGACTTTCAGCAACTAGCATCAATACATAATGTGAAATGTAATGACCAAGTATACACTGCTATGTACATTTGCAGTTCATACACTATGCTCATCTTATTATAGCATAAAGTAGAGCAGAATAAATTGAAGTAACAGTAATCTATAGGAAAAAATGCTAAAAGAAAACATGTAATGTAGGGCTGGACAATAATTCGATATCAATATATATGACATTTTTTTTTAAATAACAGTGATATGATTTTTAAACACAATTCCGCTAATTCAATATAGGCTACATTGCAGCATTTGTCACCGACTGACGTTGTGGGACGCAGCATATGGTAAAGCTGCGCTAACTTATTTAGATAAAAATGGGACAAATAATTACATTATGGTGTCATAATTTAAGTAAATGTAAAAATTCATCCCATTCAGGTAACAGCTGCAAAATTATCACACAAAAAAAGATTACACACCAACATACTGAAGAGTTCTTAATAAATAAATAAAATAATCAACTATACGGCGATAATATAATGTGTTCTGTTGCAAGTACAGATCTCATGTTTTCTCATGGTTTATTGTAAAGCTGTCAATTTGTCATATGTTAGAAATAATCAGTTCCTGGCTGATTCTATTTTTGTGTCCTTAAAGCCCTTGATGGTTCTTTTTGGTATCTTGTTTTGCCTCACTGAAGATGGCAACCCTATTGACGGCTCGGAACAAATAAAAGGTGAACATTTATTTTTTTTCAGTTTTTATTTCTAAAATAGTATATGGTTTTACAGGAGGAGGTTTAATAGACTTGGCAAATGCATTTTCCAGAAGTTTGTAAGTACAGACACCCATTGTGGGCAATCTTGGCAGTTTTTTGGCCATATCATCCAATCCTAACTTAATTTAATTATTTTGTTGTTGTTTTCACTGATTAAACATTTAAGCCTAATGAGTATTTTATGAGTGTAACTGTAACTTAGGGTCTGCATTTGGACAGATACTATTTTTTGGTGTGTGACAGGTGATTACTGTACAGGAACCTGTCAGTTCTATTGAATGAGACATTTTACCATTACAGGGGAGCAGATGTGTTGACTCTGACACCGGTTCTGCTGTGTTGTCTAATGGTGGAGTCTCTGTCTGTGTGATGTTTGTTGCTGGTGTCTCTCCCATGCTGCTTGCTGCTTTATCTGCAATAGCCACTGTCAAAAAAGAAACATGAGAATAATAATAATTATTATTATTATTATTATTAATCAACAATAATTCAGCAAAAATAAATAAATAAATAAAGTTGTATTACTGTTTAAGTCTTCCTATGGGTAGTACTTTATGTAATATAAATTTGACATGATCAAAATAATACATGGCAGGCCTCAAGTTTTCTTATGTAATTTGAACTACATAAGAAGGAGGCTTCAAGGTAAAAAGGTTGGGAGCCGCAGCACTATGACTGAGGATCACACACTATCAAATTAATTAAATTAAAATGAAAAGAAAATCAATATTGACCTTTTTGCTAGGAGACATGATAAATGAAAACATGATGTGTTCTAAAATGATAGTCCTATTGAATGAGACATTTTCAAATAAGAAATCAAGAATAAACATCATGCTGTTCATGTTAAAGCAAAAAATGAATTCTGCTTAGCAAAAGCATGTACTGTTGGTAAAACATCACTGCTGTTTTTTCAAATTATTTCTCAAATAAATCAAGGATGCACTAATAAACAATGAAATATAGCATGCACATTTGTGTTTATTACCATTCAGAAGACTTTCATACAACCTCTTTATCGTGACAAATGCATCCTGAACATCTTCTATGTCTATCTTCCATGGACAGATGCACTCAGCAGAAAAACCATTTGAGGTTCTCCTGGCAAGGAAAAGGACTGGATACCTTTCTAAAAGTTCCCATTTGTGGAGCTGGAATAAAATTGAGACTATAAAATTAAATAAATAAAAGTGCGAGAAAAAAAATATTAAGAAACACACACGCTTGACAACTATTTGAATTCACTGTGCGATCAGAGATAAAAAAAAAAAATTATATTAGGGCTGTAATATCAAATAACCACACACATACATGTATATATGTATATTTAGATATCTAAGTGTATACAGTATGTACACCCCCCCCCCCCCCCCCCCCCCCACACACACACACACACACACATATATATGTTTATGTGTGTGTGTGTGTGTGTGTGTGTGTAACCACAATATTATATAAATATGGCCATACTAGGGTTGAGGTAAGTTGGAGATAAACTCTGCAGGCCAGTGGCCCTCCAGGACCGAGTTTGGACACCCCTGTTCCATATGATTTTTTTATTTTACTTTCTAATGATAAGCACAAACTTCTAATTTGTGTTCTTTATCAGTCCTGAGCACAGTCAGTGGAAAAATACACAGATGTAATGCTTCAGTCAGTGTACAAGCTCAAGAAAGAATTGTTGAAATTTATATTTTAGTGCTGTCAAATGATTAATCACAAATTCTTTTTTTTTACATAATATATGTGTGTGAACTGTGTATATTTATTATGTATATATAAATACACACACACACACACACACATACAGTATATATATTGAAAATATTTACATGTATATACATTTATATTCTTATATTTTACATTAAACATAAATATATTTAATATATAAACATAACATATTTTTCTTAAATATATACATGTATATGTGTGTATTTATATATACATAATAAATATACACAGTATACACACATGTATTATGTAAACAAAAACTTTTATTTTGGATGAGATTAATCGCAATTAATCGTTTGACAGCATTAGTATAAATATAGAAATGCATATATAAAAGTAAAGAACAGGGACTGTTTACTTAATATGTTATGATTAAGGTCTGAAAGATAAACATACCAGTAGATTGGTTGCATCATACACTTTGTTCACACTGCTGTTTTTTTTTTGACGGTCTTTCCATTCTTGAGAAAGCTGTTTCTTTTTTTCCTCAAGCTTCTGCTTATATGGCTGCTTGGCACTACAGTGTAGACACGTTTTGCTTGCTACTCCAATTTTTTTCCTGCATATATAGCAGTCCTTTAGAGTAGGCATCTGAAAAAATAAACATAAATGATCATTAGAGTACTACATGCTGTGTTAAGAGGGGATAAGAAATATTTTGTCACCCCGACTATGTTGACGAGAGTCACAGTCTCAGAAAATAGTCACCACAGTGACCTAACTTTCAAAGCTTTTAAAGAAACCAGCAACTGTATAATGCTACAGTACAGTAGAGTTCTTAACAAATACCTACTGACAATGACTCATGTGAGTTATGTAGTATAACAGATGCATTCATCCTAAAATAATGCCCACATAGACACATGTAATTGACTGGTGTATGATGTTGCACAAACTTCGGTTATCAAAAAGGTTTATTTATGTATTACAATTTGATAAATATGTGGCCAAACATAATACAGTACCACGTTTTAAGTACTGATGTTGTTTTACAGTGGTTTAATGACCATATATAAGTATTTCTCTTTATTAGAATATAACCACAATATACAGGAAATTTGTATGCAGTAATAAAAAAAACTAAAGAAAAAAAAAGCTTCTATAAACTAAAGTGGCAATTATTTACTGACCTCCCCTTACACTTGAGCAATAGCAGGACCCTGGCTCTCTTAAACCTAAATGGAATATAAAATAGAAAATCAATATTGTTCCTGTTATGTATATACACAGTTTATTTTTATCCTGCTAACCCTGAGGGGCTGATAAACAAGTTTTCTTTGTTGCTTTTAACAATGCCAGTAAATATCTATTCCATATTTATATATTCCATTGCATTTCTTAAAAACAATTACTTTTTTTTTAAATAACAGTTATTACAAACCTTTTATTTAAAATGTTAATGTGTATTATTATTACTACTACTAATAATAATAGCCTAATTATTATGATGATAGCATTTGCATTTTATTACACAGTTATATAAAATAATTGGATATTTCTGTTAAATATGATCTGAAATGTAATTTGCTTGTGAAATATTTTACATTAACGTTAAGTGTTTTCATTAAGGACGAGTCAGATGAACGAAATCTGCAAACCATGTTCGTTTTAACAAAATGTTAAACTTTTTACATGGTCCCTTACCAAAACTTTTACAATTTCCAATTAATATTAGGGATGGGCATTTTAAGCAAATGTAATATTCGATAATCGCTGGGTATTATTCGATTACTATTCGAAAATCGCACCCCTCCCGCGCATGTACCCGCCCACCCACCCACCCACACACACGCACACACGCACGCGCGCGCACACACACACACACACACACACACACACACACAGAGAGAGGGGGAGAGAGACCATCCAGGCTTTCAATCTGTATGATAAACTGTTTAATTAATTAGAGAATAGTCTATCTTAACCCAAGAAAATTAATGGTTGTAAAGTATGATTGCTGAAACAGATTAATATAACATAACCGAAGGAGGCATTTATTAACAGAACAGTCCGTCGATTATCAACTGCTCATAAGGCTAGGACATTTCTATTTTAAAAATGAACATGAACATTCATATTATTAAAAAGAAAATCTTAAATCTGATTAATGCATCAATGAATATTAGGCGTAAAACATATTGCGCGCTAAACAGAATATCATTCTTAAAACATATTACGCCCTAAAACATATTGTGAACCGCCTGAATGACGGCACTTATTATGTGAACATTAATTTGAACGTCTGTCTTCATAACAATAACCTATTTCATATATATAAATATATTAAATGAACATGTTCACATGCTCGGGAAGACAGGAGTGTTGTTCACAATTAGTTTGGTGAACTTTGAATTGAAACAAGGGAACGAATATAGAGCAGAATATATTCTCAGAATTCCCCGCCTGAGTCTGAGCCCGTGTCTCTCTCTCTCTCTCTCTCTCTCTCGCTGAGCCATTTAAATAGTTCAGTTTTGGTTTTTAATAGCAAATTGGTCATTATTGTGTTTCCTTTCTTTATTAATTTAATTTAGAAATATGATTGGAACATCCTTTGTTTGTTAAATTCAAGTTTGATTTTTTTTTTTAATACCAAGCGGCCAGCGCAAGTTTGATCAGTTTATCTTTCTCAAATAAATAACTAAATAATTAACGTCATAATATTTTAAGAATAAAGTCAAAATTACGATCATAAAATCATGTTACATTGCCTGAAGTTAAAGTGAAAATTACACCTGTATACTCTGCCAAAAAAATAATAATAAGTGTGGCATCCAACCTGTAATTCTTCACATTTAACACGAAAAACAGCACAAATATTTTGCATATAAATATAATATATCAACCAGTGGAATATTATTATTTCAGCAAAAAACGAATAATTTGAATGCAGGGAGCTCGTCACGGCTTCATTAATGGGAAACAGGACGTGAAGGCGACGGAGAAGTGCTCTCGTGCATCGTTCTGTTAACTTTGGTTTATTATTTTGAGTTGTTTGGGACGCTGTAGCAAACGGCCCTCTCACAATATATTGTTTAACAGGTCTATTGTTCACGCAATCAGGCTGAACGTATCAGAAGTTCCGTGCTCCGGCGTGGTTAGCGCTCACACATAGTGTGTGTGTGTGTGTATGTGTGCCGCGCCCGAGTGCCGACAGTGCAGTTCGCGCATGTACTGAAAGGAGTTGTCTTTCGCGCCCAAATGCTTTTTAATCGCTTACATTTTTAAACAAACAAGGCTTAAAATCGCATGCAAATGACACAATTTAGTGACCACCTGCAGTGGCCCGATCTGGTAAGTGACAAATCCGAGCGTCCTTCACGCCATCGGACAGTCTTTATTGTCAAGCCCTGGTACACCTTTAGAAAATAATCGCACAACCTAATCGATATTCTATAATTAAATAGAATATTCGAATATTCGATAATCGTGACCCATCCCTAATTAATATCACACTAAATGTTAACTTTTCAATGCTGGTGTGTTCTGCTCAAATTATTTAACAATTATTTGTTAAATGTAGCGTCTCGTACAGATTTAGCACGGGAAGCATTGTAAATTAATTCTGAATAGACGACAGAATTATAGGCCTAATACTTGTCCAACAATAATCGATCTCTTTCGAATATTTGAAATATTGTGACGACGGATATTAATAAAAGGAAAGTTTAATGTCACTCATGATGTTGACGCAAACTAACTTTTCCATTTAGCCTACTTAACGTTACTTATGGATATTTCATAATGTCATTTAACGTTTTCCCAAGTAACTTGACGTTAAATAAGTTACAGCTAAACATCACAAATGAAGGTGAAACAAAAAAAACGCCCTGATTAAATATTATTTTGTTCTCACATTTATATTATCAAGGTTCGCTAATAACATACCTGTAATTAGCCTCGATTATCCCGCAGAATATCCACAATGCATCGAGGCGAAATGTGTGTGGTTCACATTATTTTCAGCTGCCTTTAGGGGCGCTATTTTCAGGAACGCTCCACTGGGTCGTATTTGAGGAAAGTTGCAAACGACCTATACGGCCGTATGGGTTGGAGGATTTGTTGGTTATATAACCAACAAAAAAACTGTGTTTCCATAATTCCTTCCATTTGTGTTTAAAGTTTTGTTCATTGGTTTTTACTTTTGTTTTGGTTTACATTAAACAGTTTAACACAGACTAATGAAATAAATGCTGTTAAGACATCTGTATCTTGTAGATATCATAATAGTGACTGCATAGTTTAAGTCTGATGATAAGAATTTAATTAACTTTAACTGGCAATTTACAGGAGATCAGCATAATGAATGAGGTGAAAACAGGGGCTATTATCATGAAATAAATAGTATTTTCAGCAGCTTTATTAATATTGATGAGTCTCAGGCTATAAACACTCATTAAACAAGACATTCAGGATCAGCAGCAGATCATCTCTCTTTGTTATAATTATAATATTTAGAGTGCTTACCAATAGAAATACAGCTCTATTGAAAAAACATACTTCTCACACTGACATGACTGATACACTTATCTTTACAGTTTCAAGTCTAGTAACTAAAACTGTTTTATTTTTATTTTGCAAACATAAATGTATAAAAAGATAGAAAGCTTAATAACATTAAAATCGCATCAGCAAATCTTGAGATTGCTTTCTATTAATTTCCCTCAGATTCATACTTTAGGTTTTGACTCCAAACATTGAAGCAATCATACACACGAATGTACAGAAAACAAACAGTGGAAGAAAATGAAAAAATTGCCCATGATTTTAAATAAAAAAATATTATTTTGGTGTTTTAGCCGTTGATGAAAAAGATCCATGCAACATTAGCACGTTTCCATTAGCAAAGCACTAACATACAACAGTTGATATAACTGTCGTCACACATGCAACACATCTAACACAGAGTATATTTGTAGCTTAATATAATCATTACCTAACTCTTACAATCATAGAAATAACATTAATT
>JAPDDL010000624.1:0-62322 GCA_027422435.1 Schizopygopsis pylzovi
GTTACCTAGATATATATTTATACAACATACAAAAAGTAGTCAAAACACATAATATAACATAATTTTTTTTTTTTTTTTAAACAATGTGCTTATTCTTTAACAAAATTGTAATCATCTTCATGGCAGAAGATACAATATTGTACAATCCAATCTTGAAGATACTGAACAATCTTCATATTTACAGTAATGGATTCTCACCTTAAAAATGGTGCTTACGAGCCTTAGCTACAGCGAATGCTGTCACTATGTCCTCCATATTCAAAGACCTTCATATGGACTGGGGTATCTTCTGTCTGAGGCAGTGATGATAGGGACTTAAGCAATACTCCTATAGAAATATATGGTTAGCATCTTAATTTATTATTTATTATTAGTTCATCTACTAGCTACGGTAACTAATTTAATAGAAGAGTTGGATAATGCAAGTAAATCTATTGATATAGTAAGTAACACTTTATCTGACACTGAACTTATAATTTTCACTGTCAGGAGAAGGGACTGGGGAATCTGGTGGTGAGTGACAGGAACTTAAGTAATGCTCCTGCATACAGAAATATATGATTAGCATTTTAATTTAATCTTTTTAATTTAATTTAAAGTTTATTAACTAGTAGTTCATTGTTTGTTGACAACCAATTATGTTAACTCAACTAATTTAATGTAGAAGAGATAAAAAATAATAATAATGTCAACTAAGTAAATATAACGATATTTATTTATATTGTTTCGTGAGCTCCCCACTGGCAGCAAGACACAGTACCGAAACTTGCCAAGCGGTGATTTGCGCATCTTTCCCGGTACCACCTATTCTATTACAGCCTGCATTAATACCTGCTAATTGCTATACAATACATGCTGCTACTAAGCGCAACCCTAGCTAACCTGTTTTCCAGTAACCCTATAAGTAATTGGACTAGTATTTCATATAGCAAATAATTAAACGAAAATAAGCTGGAATTAACAACAAACACATTTGTTTGTCATGTAATTATCATTAAGTCAATCTGATCTCCATCACTTAACTTACCGCTGTCATGTTTCCTCTTTTCCTCCTTTTCTTTCTTTTTTCTGCTTTTGGCTGCCAGATGGATAAGTAATTTTTATTTTTAAAATAGCCTAGTAAATGCGCGAGTATGTGCTCTGCCAGTTTGGAAATGGCGGCCGACGCATCACGAGGAAAAAGAAAACACATCCAGCTTAACGCGAGAGGGATCCCCCTAGGAGGGATGCCGATATATTGCTCCATGTTACGTGTATATTATTAATAATGACATTTCCGATTGTTCAAATGGTCAGCTGTCGGTGGCCCCCTCAAAATACGGGGCCCCAGGCAATTGCTTGCCTTGCCTGCCCCATTGCTACACCTCTGCATATATGCCCTGTTGTGTTGCTTCACTTGTCAACACACCTGTCTCTGACTGCCCTGCTGCTGCTGTCTTGCCCTGGTCTGACCAGACGCGAATTAAGCGAATAAATCGCGCGAATGTGGGACGCTTGAACATTTTGAGTTTACTCGCTTCGTTCGCGTGTGAAATTCGCTTCATTCGCACATGAAATTCACTACACAACAGACGCGAATACGCGTCATGGGAGGGGCTTCTGCCAGGCAGCTCCAGTCTCGTTGCAAAATGTATTCCTGTTTTTGTAAAAGTACGAAGATGTATATACAGCTCCGGGTACCCACATACAACCACAATGACTTTGTCCTCCATTGTTGTTTCGGATTTTCTGCCTCCACTCGTAATGACGTCACTGCTAGAGCAAGCTCCTGATTGGTTAACGCGTCTGGTGTGAACGCACCTTCAGACTCTTCCACTTCTTTCTGCACACTTCCTCCAAATAAACACATTAACTCGTCAGTGGGAAAGTATTTTTAAAATACGGCGAATAAGCTCAATTTGCCGGTGTTCTGACGATTTGTGCTACCCACTCAGATTGTGCTGCCTAAAGCTACATAATATAGGTAGTACAAATCGATAGCGAAAATGCTACCTATAAGATTGTGCTAAGTTACCAGCATCTTATTCATGTGGTTTAAGGCTTTTTTTAATGTCCATACCTACCACTACCCTAAACCTACCCGTCCACACCTACCCTTACTCTTGCATGTATGCAACAATGCAAATATATTATTGGTAGCACAATCTGATTGGTAACTTAGCATGTTTCATCGGTACACCGGCTTTAGCTTGCTTGTAGTCTCAATATGTATATTTATAGCTCAAAGTGAGTAAAGAGTTTTTACAACTTACCAGATTGTCCGAACGGATTTCGTTCCTGGTTACAGTTATCGTGCAGATGACTGCAACTGTCTCAGCGGGGCGAGCCATGACAATTCAGCGACATGCGGCCTCCTTCAAAGAAGGTACCACCCGTCCGCTCAAAGCTTTCCAGAGAATGCTGGCCTTATGGCAGCGGCTTCGCCGGTACTTCAGTTGGGTCTGCTTCACATGCGACCCATCCAGTTCTGGCTGAAGCAGAAGGTTCCATCCGTGGTCTG
Organism: Schizopygopsis pylzovi; assembly: GCA_027422435.1. Lineage (NCBI taxonomy): Eukaryota > Metazoa > Chordata > Actinopteri > Cypriniformes > Cyprinidae > Schizopygopsis > Schizopygopsis pylzovi. The sequence continues at coordinate 2,501 of JAPDDL010000624.1, forward strand.
GCGTCACGGTCGCCACTGTGTAATGGTGACTCGGGCCTGTGTATCAGCCCTGGCCCGTTGGAGGGACCCCTTCTAGCTAAAGCAAGGCGTGGTCCGTGACACGGTGCACAGAAGGAAAGTTGTCACGACAGACGCTTCTAACTAAGGTTGGGGAGTGCTGTGCGAGGGCAAACCGACCTTCGGCCTATGGTTCGAAGAGGAGTCGGGCCTGCACATCAACTGCCTAGAAATACTAGCAGTCTGTCAGGCCTGTCAATTCTTCCTGCCGTGTCATTCATAAATCACCAGGGCGGCCTCGTCTTGAAGCGACTCTGCACGCTGGCGAACGACCTTCTTGTGTGGGCTCAGAACAATCCGCGCTCACTGAAGACGACGCATGTGCCAGGCAATATGAACCAAGAAGCAGACATAATGTCAAGGAACAATGTCTCTTCATAGGAATGGACGCTCCACCCGCTCGCGGTTCAGAGAATTTGGGAAATCTTTGGCAAGGCTCGAGTAGACCTCTTTGCCTCCAAAGACAACTCTCACTGCCCAATCTTTTTTACCAGGATTACGGATGCCCTGGCCCACGAATGGCCAAGCCTTCCTTTCTATGCTTTCCCCCCAGTCGCTCTGCTACCGAAGGTACTCAGGCAAATCATGGAACAACGGCACAAGCTGATTCTAAAAATCCCCCTCTGGAGGAACCAACCATGGGTGTCGGAGTTATTCCAGCTGCTGAAAGCAGCTCAATGACTGATCCCCTTGAGACGGGACCTCCTCTGTCAAGCGAATGGCACGATATGCCATTCATGGCCTGAGTTATGGGCCCTGCATGTGTGGCCGCTCGACGCGAGCCTTTCGTCCTCCCAGAGCGTGTCCTAAACACTATGGCAGAAGCTAGAGCCCTATCTACCAGATGCCTCTATGCTCTGAAATGGACCATTTTCTCAACTTAGTGTCAAGACCGCGACTTAGACCCTGTCACCTCCGATGTGTCAGTGGTTCTTTCATTTCTGCAGGAGATACTGGATAAACAGCGTTCCTCATCCACCATCAAGGTCTACGTGGCAGCCATAGCGGCTTTCCATGCCCCTATTGCTGGCCGATTGGTGGGCAGAGATAGTGCGGTAACTCAATTTTTACGAGGCGCCAGGAGAATGAAACCCCCGCGTCCTTGTACAGTCCACCTTGGGACTTACCAACCGTACTAAGGGCCATAAAAGGGGCCCCGTTTGTACCCTTGCAATCCTCGAGCCTAAGAGTACTCTCGTTGAAAACCACCCTACTGTTAGCACTGGCGTCGGTCAAGCGAGTAGGAGACCTGCAGGCCCTTTCCGTTAACCCTGTTTGCCTGGAATTCGGGGCCAACAACTCCAAGGTAGTCCTGAAACCAAGGCTGGGTTATATACCTAAGGTGCTCCCCACCACGTTTAGAGCCCAGGTTATAACGCTTTCTGCGTTTTCCCCCTGACAGGCAGCCAGGAGTCACTGCTCTGCCCCGTCAGGGCCCTGAGAATATACATTGAGCGTTCTGCCTCGTACAGAAAGTCAGAACAGCTTTTTGTTGGCTTCGGTAACTGCGCTAAAGGTGGCCCTGTTACGAAACAGAGAATTTTCTAGGTGGTTAGTGGATGCTATCACATTAGCGTACTCCTCCTCGGGTTTGCAGTGCCCCATCGGAGTCAGAGTCAATTCCACCAGAGACATTGCCTCATCTTGGGCATGGTCCAGCGGGGTGTCCATTTCAGACATTTGTGAGGCGGCGGACTGGTCCTCGCCGTCCACATTTGCAAGGTTTTACAACCTTGATGTCCCCGCCTTGCAGGCCAGAGTCCTTTCTGCTTAAATAGCAATCTTTCGGGTTCACTTTACCTATATTGTTCAATGTGATTGAGTACATTGTTGATGTACTCTATTGACTCCCCTGGGCCTAATCCCACGTGAGTCTTGGTTTCGAGTCATTCCACGCCATAGCACAGTGTAATTGAACTGGTTCCCATACTTACAGTACGAGTGAAATATCGAAAGGGCTCGGTTGCTTCCTTCGAAGAAATCTGAGATGCGGTGGCAGCCGGCGAGTTATATATCCAGATGCCCCTCCCATTTTGGCGGGTTATGGTGGGCTGCATAGCCATAGGCTCGCTCACCACCGATGTGGATTGGTTCGTTTCTTTCACCTTACATGAACCAATCACATGCAGTTAGAACTGCATAATTGAAAAAGGCTTCAGTGAAGGGGGAAAAAAGGGATTTTACCTTACTTACAGTACTCGTTCCTATATCTCAGGGAACCGCGGTTACGAAAGTAACCGAGTACGTTTCCTTCTTTTGCTAAACATAAACGCTATTTTGAAGAAGGTGGGATACCTAACAGTTGCTGGTCGACAGTGTTCCCTTCTGCTAAGGTCAATGTGGACAAGCAACTGTTTGGTTACCCACATTATTCTAAATATCTCCTTACTGATGTGAATGTTTGTGGTGCTGTACAGTATATTGACATGGCAGAGCCAGTACTGCAGCTGAGAGAATGTGCGCTATAGCATGATACTACAATATTTCTTCAGTTGACCGTGGAGACATTTTTATCAGAGCCGCTCCTGGCTAAATGGGTGCCCTAAGCAGGATTTTATTTAAAATAAAAAAAACATATGGCCAAGTACTGTGACCCATACTCAGAGTTCATGCTCTGCATTTAACCATCCAAAGTGCACACACACAGCAGTGAACACACACACAGTGAACACACACCATGGGCAGTGGGTAGCCATTTATGCTGTGATGCCCAGGGAGCAGTTGAGGTTTCTGTCAAAGCTGTCTCAGTTATCACTTAAATAAATATATCAAATATCTATTTATATCCATACTCATACACTTATTTTTTTTTAAATACACGATTTGATACTACTTGAAATATCAGCTTGGTATAGTGGTTGTAAGAAGCTACCAAAGCACTTATTCCCTTCTATTTCTCCCTCCCTGTTCACAGTATATACACCTATATCTCTTTGAATATTACAGAACGCAATTGTTGTTCATTTAACTTCTTTCCTTGCAAATGCACCCTGACTACCTTCTTCTTCCTCTTCTTTGACCATTTGCAGTATTGCCATCTGCTGGACTGCTGTACAGCTTATTTGACAATTTACTCACTTGACAATTTAGTCTCACTTTGACTTTCTCTGCTTGATGTGGCTGAACGAGTCCTCCTAAGAAGCCCTGAGGTCAGATTTCATCTAAAAAGCAGTTTGAACCAAGACCGCATCATGTTGAAGATCTTAAAGCTCCACCTCTGTGAGTTTATTAATGAAAATCTTTTCATATGTGTGTTATAATGAATAAATATATATTTTTTTCTTGTTTGAAGGCAAAAAAAATTCTAATAATTTTTCTTGTAGATCTGGTCATGTGGTGTCAAGCTACAGATACTTTAACAGATCAACTAACAGGTTTGGGTCAAAATGTGACCATAAACTGTGATATTGATGCAAAGGAGGCCACATGGTTTTTGCTGAATTTACCAGATCCTCCGATTGTGATATTACACTCATTCTTAAACCCACCAAAAACATTTTACTATAAAAAAACCTTCAGGCACAAATATTCAGTGCAACCTAAACATTGTCTTTTCATAAATAACATGTCTATTAATGAGTTAGGAGTTTATTATTGCATGAACGCAGACACAGATGTAAAATTCAGCAACGGCACCAGACTACAAATCGGCGTACACATTGGTGAGTGATACTACTTCAGATATGTTTTTATACTAATGTGTACACTGCCTTATATATATATACACAAACACACACACAAAGATATATATTTGACCCATTTTTTTTTTCAGACCCAACTAAACCTGCAGAGTTAACACAGTATAAGAACTCCACTGTAGTGTTGCATACTGAGCAGACAACATGGATTATGTATATTACTCTAATATGTTGCATGGTCAGTGTTTTTCTGGTCATTGGGATGATAGGTGAGTTGCTTTCTGAACTTATTAAATGTACAGTAGCATAACTCCTTCTGTAAAAAAAAATGGAAGGTCAGTTAAGTTCACGATTTTATTATTACTTTTTTTTTAAGTATTGCTGGGGCTGTCAAAAGTTTCATCTGATGAAAGTGACACAAATGGACAACGAAATACGGACCTACAGTAGTTTCAAGTTACAGATCTTAGGGTGACCAGTGTCCCAACTCTCTTAAAATTGTAAATAGTCTTTCCCTTTAACTTTTAATATCCTCGTTGTCCCATGTCTAAAAAAAAACTATTTCTGTACCATTAAGTTGATTTGCTGTTGCAAATGCATTGTAATGTATTTCAATCAGTCGTGTTTATTTAATTGAGTTGTTTAGTTTAAGAATATCTTTTATAATAGCTTTTGGAAATTCTCAAATCTGGTTGCCATGAAACTTAATGCATCTGTCGTCATAATAAAATTACTTGCATATATGGAGTTGCATTTTATTTTACATTTCATTATGGAAATTTTGTTCTATTGTTTATTGAAATAACTAAACTATGTATGTCTGCACTATTACTATGCCCGTACTTGCACTATGTCCATACTTTCTTCTGCACTGGAAGCTCCTGTCGTCAAGTCAAATTCCTTGTGTGTGTAAACATATATGGTAATAAAGCTCTGTCTGACTTCTGACTAAAAGTCTAAATTCACTTGTAAATTTGCAGTTGGAATTTCAAGCACGGCTCTTATTATTTCCTGTGGTTTTAGAACAACATGGTTCTGAGAGCATATGGATGGTTTACCAAATTTGTATTATACCACAGGAATATGTATAGGCCTAGTTCAAGTGGTGAAAAATATATATTTATTTTTTTATATCATATATAGCCAAAGTGTTTAAAGGGAAGCACAGAATATTTCTCAAGCTGGGTTGCCTCTGACCTACTAAAGTTTACCCTTTGACGCGTACGATCACACCGGTGTGATCAGTCTTAAGCCTCGGTCAGATTACACGATTTTAGCCCGATTTTTGGATGATTTGTTTGTCGTAGGTTGTCTTGAGGATTCGTACACGACAATGGGCGTCGGGACACAAGATTCAATCGTTTCATCTCGTGTAGTGTGTCATAGTGCGCGACAACCGATGTCATGTCTGCGATGCTTTACGACGTAAACATAGAAAGTCTAGCATGTTTAATTTTTTTTTCGTCTTCCACGACGGCTTGCGTCACATGGGTGACGCTGACCAATAGGAGCACAGAATCTCTTCAGTACACAGCTTTTAAACATGGCAAAACGAAAGAGAGATGACTGTGCTGCTAGGTGGACTGATGACATGGAAGAAAGCTTTGTGGAGCTATGGCAACAATATGCTTTCCTTTATGATGTTTCATCGAGGGACTACCACGACAGAATAAAAAAAGATAAATGTTGGCGATCGATAGCGGAGGATCTTCATCAATCAGGTGAGTAACGTTAGGCTACTGAATTGGCATGTAAACTATCAAATCACTCAATATGTTCTTATTCACAATAACGACACAGTATTTCATTGATTTATTTGTGGTGGGGCGGTTTTATATGAATGTATCTTTGAAGGTAACCGATTGTCATCGGAAAGTTTCGTTGTCATTTTAATTTAAAGTAACGTTAGCATTTATGAGCTCAGGGCTGCATTGTTTACATCTGTTGCCAGGAAATCGCTATTTTCACACACACACACACACACACACACACACACACACACACACACACACACACACACACACACACACACACACACACACACACGCGCGTTCGTTTTTGTGAAAAGTGGGGACATCCCATAGGCGTAATGGTTTTTATACTGTACAAACTGTATGTGATATTGCCCTACACCTAAACTTAGCCCTCACAGGAGACGGTGTATTTAAACTTTCCCCAAAAAAACTCACTCTGTATGATTTATAAGCGTTTTGAATTATGGGGACACTGAAAATGTCCTCAAAAATCACCTTCTCCTTATAATACCGGTCATACCCATGTCATTATACTAATCTCTGTCCTCATAAACCACATAAACATGCACACACACACACACACACACACACACATGTATATATAAATATGGGGGGAATTGCCATCTGTGGAAAACACTCGATAGACAATTACAGAGACTTTTTTTAACATTCGGATGTGCTAGATTTTTTATTTACTTATCTCTTCCTTAGTCGGTGAGGTCCAAACAAAAGCCACTTCCCTCCGAACACAATATGGGAAACTACTCCGTCCAAAACCAAGTGGCAGCAGCGACAATGACTTAACTCCCAGACAGAGGTGGATTTTAAAAAACCTCCAATTTTTACAGCCTTTTGTTGTACCACGGGTATCTCAGTCTACACTGAATGTAAGTTGGTTGTTACAGTTATTTCCAACTGCTGTTAAATTTATGCGCTCTCCTATCTATCTGACAGACAATGTATTTATATCTATCTATCTATGCTTTAACATTTTCAAATGACTTCAAACTATTTTTTATATGACTTGTTTTTATCTTAGTTGGATGACTTGGAAAACAGCATCGCTGATGAGGGAGGATAAGACCTGGAAACAGAGGAGGATTTGTCAGAGTCATCCACCTTCCACCAATCATTCAGTTCATCAACCCCACATACCTCACTTGATTCCTCATCATCTCGCCAGCTTGATCAGGTCACAAGCAATAATTCTGAAAAAGCACATTACAGGTCCAAACAAAAGTCAAGAGATAAATTAGCAGATGAACTCGAATTGGAGAAAGTGACCATTTTAAAAAATGTGTCTGAAACACTGGTAGATGCCAGCAAGGATGTTGATCAAACATTTGGCAAACAAGTAGTATCTGAGATGAAGCTTATCAAAGACCCACTAACTAAGATGAGGCTGCGTCGTAACATCATTATGATGTTGTATGATGCACAGGAAAATGAGGCTAGATTAGCAATGCAAACACCCTGGCAGGGACACACAAATTATAATCAGCACACCCAAAATGCAACAATTCATGTCCCTCCTGTAACACCTCCAGTGAGCTACTTCAGGGCAGTAGAAGAGGCATATGAACATTAAAGAGAGAGGGTTTAGGTTCAATTCTTAAAGGGTTAAATCACTCAAAAATGAAAATTTCTGTCATTTACTCACCCTGAGGTAGTTCCAAACCTGTATGAGTTTCTCTCTGCTGTTGAACACAAAATAAGATATTTTGAAGAATGTTGGTAACTGAATAATTGACTGTAACCATTTACTTCCATGGTATAGAACAAATACTGTAAATTACTTTTAGAAAACACTTTTATGGAAATATTTGCAATTGGTTTACAAAAGATGTTGTCATACATTCTTTTTGTCATGTTTTTGTTGTATTTACACTGATTTGACCAGAAGATGCTTTTTTGATGAAATCCGAGAGCTTTCTGACCCTTCATAGACAGCAAGGCAACTGAAAAAGTTTGATGGTCCAGAAAGGTAGCAAGAACATCGTTAAAACGTCTTGTGTGCCTTTCTTGTGTAAAAATACTCGGTAAACAATCAAACATGAATACTGTGAATTAGAACTTACTGTAGACATACTGTTTTTTCCTTGCTATATAATAGGGAAGCATGCAATTGTGGAGTGCAGCCTGAGTGTGGTCTCTGATTTCATGTTAATGTACACCAAAAAATTATCACGATGGTAGATTTTGTTGTTGTCATTTAGTTTCTCTGGCACTGCATTCTAAAACATATAAAATATGAGATTAATACTTATTAATACTTATACCAGGCAAGTGATGATGTATTGGCCAAATGTGTTAGCAGGCAGAATAAAGTAAGCAACTTGACTTCCTCTTGATTTGGTTACTATTAGCTTGAATGGTGTGAGGTTAAATTTAATCTCCACCAAGAGGTGTGAAGAGGTGTGAAACAAACAAGACTGCATCATGCTGAAGTGCTCCACCAGAGCTGCATAATCCTCTTTTTGAAGAACTGGTGAATCTACCATCGTGAGTTTATTATTTCGTGACAACTTTTTAAACTTCTAATCATTCATGATGTTGTAAAATGAGAAAGCTCTATAATGTTTTTCCTTCTTCCCATAGATCTGTTCATATGCTGTCAAGCTGCAAGGACTTTAACAAATTAACTAACAGATTTAGGACTCAATGTCACAAAACTGTGAACCTGACTTAAAAGAGGTGACATGGCTGTTACTGAATCCACCAGATCCTCCAGTTCTGAAATTACACTCATTCTTAAACCCACTAACAGTGTTTTACTTCAATACAATTTTCACACAGAAATATTAATTGCAGTCTAAATCTGTTTCCTAAATTCTGCCACTATTGATGTGTTGGGAAGTTATTAGGGTACAACAGGGCTAAAGGCACCGGAGTAAAAGGTGCCTTTGACATTATTTTCCTCTAAACCACTATATGGCATAAAAACATTCCAAAACATCCGCTTTTCAAGATGTCAAGTCAAGTCACCTTTATTTATATAGCGCCTTTAACAATACAAATTGTAACAAAGCACTGCACAATATCAAAATAGGCAAAATGTGTCAATAATGTAAAATGACAGGATTTAACACTCAATTATCAGCTGAATGCATTTCATTATTGAATTTAGTAATGCCATTGTCCAGCTTAGTTCAGTTTAAATAATATCTGTGCAATCAAGTCGATGATTGTGCTGCAAGTGAAGTGTCCCCAACTGAGCAAGCCAGAGGCGACAGCGGCAAGGAACGAAAACTCCATCGGTGACAGAATGGAGAAAAAACCTTGGGAGAAACCAGGCTCAGTCGGGGGGCCAGTTCCCCTCCGGCCAGACAAATCAGTAGTTTGTTCCAACTGCAGCAAAGTCAGAGTGTAAGTGGTCCACTGGTTCCAGGGGTCTTTCCCCGATGGATGTCTAGGTGACGAGGTCCTCACTGGAGATCTGTCTCTGGGGCTCATCTCGGAGGTCCTCGGAGGGGTTGTCATCGTCTCTTCTCAGGTGTTCGGTCATCTCAATCGTTTAAGGGTAAGATCCAGACTGAAGCTTGTGTAATTCCTAGCTACCACGGGATGTTAATCCCGTGGCAGTAACATAGAAACAGTAAGACAATTAGCGTAGCAGCTGCTCCATCCAGGAATAACCCTGGATGAAATTATTAGTATAACCCAAGCTAAAGCATTATAATGTGCATTTGTTCAGATAGACTGGCAGTACAAGATTGTGAGATGCATTATATGAATGCTTGGCTAAAGAGATGCGTCTTTAATCTAGATTTAAACAGAGAGAGTGTGTCTGAACCCCGAACGTTATCAGGAAGGCTATTCCAGAGTTTAGGAGCCAGATATGAAAAAGTTCTACCTCCTTTTGTGGACTTTGCTATCCTAGGTACTACCAAGAGTCCAGAGTTTTGCGACCTAAGGGAGCGGGTTGGATTGTAGCGTGATAGAAGATTAGTTAGGTACGCAGGAGCTAAATCATTTAGGGCCTTATAGGCAAGTAATAATATTTTGTAACTGATACGAAACTTAATAGGTAGCCAGTGCAGAGACTGTAAAATTGGAGTAATATGGTCATATTTTCTTGACCTGGTAAGGACTCTAGCCGCAGCATTTTGTACTATCTAGATGCAGGACAACCACCTAGCAGTGCATTACAATAGTCCAGTCTAGAGGTCATGAATGCATGAACTAACTTTTCTGCATCAGAAACACTTAACATGTTCCATAGCTTGGAAATGTTTCTAAGATGGAAGAATGCTGTTTTTGTAACATTGGAAATATGATTTTCAAAAGATAGGTTGCTGTCTAATATAACACCCAGATTTTTAACTTTAGAGGAAGTAACATTACATCCGTCTAGTTGCAAATTGTAATCCAAGAGATTCTGTGTACTGTTTTTAGGTCCAATAAGTAATATCTCGGTCTTATCTGAATTTAATAAGAGAAAATTACTGGTCATCCAATCTTTTATATTTTTAACACACTCTGTTAGCTTAGATAGTTTAGAAGTTTCATCTGGTTTTGTTGAGATATATAGTTGAGTGTCATCAGCATAACAATGGAAACTAATCCCGTATTTTCTAATAATATTACCAAGGGGCAGCATATATAATGAAAATAATAGAGGACCTAGGACAGATCCTTGTGGTACTCCGTACTTTACTGGTGATAATTGAGATGACTCCCCGTTTAAATAAACAAAGTGGTAGCGATCGGACAGGTAGGATCTAAACCATCTTAGAGCCTGCCCTTGAACACCTGTATAGTTTTGTAATCGATCTATCAGTATGTCATGATCTATAGTGTCGAACGCAGCACTAAGATCAAGTAAAACCTTCCTAGGGGGCAGTCGTGGCCTAATGGACCGAGCGTCGGACTTGTAACCCGAGGTTGTGGGTTCGAATCTCAGCTCTGGCAGGAATTGTCCACGACTGAGGTGAGACCCTTGATCAAGGCACCGAACCCCTGGGCACCGCAGCATTGGCTGCCCACTGCTCCAGGTGTGTGTGCACTTGGATGGATTCAATTCAGAGAACACATGTCACTACTATAATTGTGTATGTGACAAATAAAAAAATATTCTATTCTTCTTCTTCTTCTTCCGGGGCCATCCACCCCTAGTTCCTCCACAGCACGCGTCAACGCTGGGCCGCGTAGACTGAGATGGAGGGGGAGCTGCGGGCTCTTCACCGGAACATACCTACAGCATTAAATGTCATAAAAGACACGGTCTCGTCGACGGCTAACTCCTCCTCAGATGTGCCGAAGGAAACCAGGCCACTTGCGTCCAATGAGGGGCGCTGATCCACGCATGTGAAGCACACCGGCAGTGTGAGGCGCTGCAGGGAGAGCGGAGTGCGTGGGCGCTGACCCGTTGCAGCACCGCTCATGGCCGAGAGAGAACCCCCGGTGTTCTTCTGCTTCTTCCTCAGAGGAGACGGGAGAACAGAGCGGGGAGGATCACCTTCGTGAAAAAAGGCGATCCGTGAGCGAAGGCGAGCAAGGCTCATATCCTCGCAGTGAGGACAAGAAGCCCCTGCATGTGCAGCCTCTGTGTGGGCGACGCCCAGACATGTGACACACTCATAGTGCCCGTCCGATTCGTGCAGGGGGTTGAAACATTTCGTTGACATTTGAAGCAACGTACTTGGACTTTTTCTCAAGAATTTGCTCTTTTTTCCTCGCTGGATGGCCGCAGGGGAAATCGTCCACTAAAGGGGCTGGATTCGATAGTGGGAGCGGTGAAGAGCAGCGTAGCAGAGTAAGCTTCTTTTTCTTCAGCTTTTTGCTGAGTCAGTGAAGAGATGGTCTCGTCACTGAAGGAGAATATTCTGATGAAATGGCACTTTGGGCCAACTTTTATAGCAAACGCCATAGGTTTGTGCAGTTACACAAATGTTAAAAATGACTAGTTTCAATGATTCTGAGTCAACTCTTTATTTTGAGAGACAATAAGTTTATACACGGTGCACTTTCAGATTTAAAACTTTGCAGAATGTTTTCATTCACTTAGAGCTGTGTTGCACACTGCATGCAATGTAATTTTAAAAAATCCATAATAGGGGAACTTTAAAGATATAACTGTATCTAACCTGCCTAGTTTGCCAAGCCCAAAATGGACTACAAATAATAAAACACTTACAGAAGCTTATTTATTGTCATTTGTTGATTACTTTTAGAAAACACTTTTATGGAAATATTTGCAATTGGTTTACAAAAGATGTTGTCATACATTCTTTTTGTCATGTTTTTGTTGTATTTACACTGATTTGACCAGAAGATGCTTTTTTGATGAAATCCGAGAGCTTTCTGACCCTTCATAGACAGCAAGGCAACTGAAAAAGTTTGATGGTCCAGAAAGGTAGCAAGAACATCGTTAAAACGTCTTGTGTGCCTTTCTTGTGTAAAAATACTCGGTAAACAATCAAACATGAATACTGTGAATTAGAACTTACTGTAGACATACTGTTTTTTCCTTGCTATATAATAGGGAAGCATGCAATTGTGGAGTGCAGCCTGAGTGTGGTCTCTGATTTCATGTTAATGTACACCAAAAAATTATCACGATGGTAGATTTTGTTGTTGTCATTTAGTTTCTCTGGCACTGCATTCAAAAACATATAAAATATGAGATTAATACTTATACCAGGCAAGTGATGATGTATTGGCCAAATGTGTTAGCAGGCAGAATAAAGTAAGCAACTTGACTTCCTCTTGATTTGGTTACTATTAGCTTGAATGGTGTGAGGTTAAATTTAATCTCCACCAAGAGGTGTGAAGAGGTGTGAAACAAACAAGACTGCATCATGCTGAAGTGCTCCACCAGAGCTGCATAATCCTCTTTTTGAAGAACTGGTGAATCTACCATCGTGAGTTTATTATTTCATGACAACTTTTTAAACTTCTAATCATTCATGATGTTGTAAAATGAGAAAGCTCTATAATGTTTTTCCTTCTTCCCATAGATCTGTTCATATGCTGTCAAGCTGCAAGGACTTTAACAAATTAACTAACAGATTTAGGACTCAATGTCACAAAACTGTGAACCTGACTTAAAAGAGGTGACATGGCTGTTACTGAATCCACCAGATCCTCCAGTTCTGAAATTACACTCATTCTTAAACCCATAAAAGTGTTCTTGACATATTTTCCACAAACATAATTGGAAAAAATCTTAACTAAATTTTCCAAATTAGGTAAGAAGTTCATATTTAATTACAACTGTAACGATAAAAGTAACTTGACTATATACCTCAAAAACAAAAGATAAAAATTAAAAGCACGTTTCAAATCAATAAGTAATCACTTTATTAATTTAGCCTTAACAATCAAATTGTTACATTAATAAATTCAAAAGTCAATTGTATAGTTAAAATAATGCCCAACACAACATGAGGCAGCAGTAGATTCAAATCATAATGCAGAGTCGAGAAGTCTGGAAAAACTACTCGTAAAGTCGAGACCCCTGGCCAGAAAACCCCATGGCAACCGGCCAAAGCAGAGGAATCGAAACTGTTCCAGGGGAATCCAAGACTGGGTAACAGGTCTCAGGGGGTTCCCCGTCGGGCCACTGACAGGTCCCAGGGGTCAATCCAACTCAGTGTAGGTCTCCACGGTTAGGGGTCTTCCGATGGATGCTTGGTACAGGCTACCGGAGATCTAATCTCGGGCTATTCTAGTACCGGAGGGATTGGACGCTGTCTCATCCTAGGAAACTCAAGCAATTAGGGTAGATACCCAGCAAAATATAATCCTGTACATAGATGGAACAGTAAAGATTATAGATGCATTAATCAATAGCGTGCAAGGTCTCTGGATAACTAAGAATATTGTTAACCCAGCTAAAGTTATAGTAGGCATTCAGAGTTTAGAGCCAGAAGATTAAGGAGCTCTTTGAATGCTTGGCTAAGAGTCTACCTCATTTTAAGACTATGTGCGGACCGAGAGCAGGAAGTTTACCTAGTGCGGGCGATATGAAAAAGTCTACTGAAGTGAAATTTATTAGACTTACTAGGTACCAGTGAATATGGAAAGGTTGGAAATAGCGTAGGAAGTTAGCTGGTAAGATGCCAAACATTTGGGCTTTGGCAAGTAAACTTTAGACAGCATTAAACTATCCAGTAGCCAGGCAAACTAAATGAAGTATTGGTCAATACTTGACATGTCAGACTTAGAAATTCTAAGAGACTAGATGTTGCAACATTGGAAATTTTTACAAAGAAGCTGTGTCTAAATGAACTAATTTTATGAAGAAGTTAACATATTCCCAGTTGAAATTTATAAGAGAACATTTGTTTTTAAAGTCAATAATAATTTCGATTAGTTGCTTTAATAAACAAAATTTGGTACTTTGAATTTAATAACACACTCTATTGAATGTTTCAAATTTTCTGTTTTGTAGTCAATAAGTTATCTCGGTTTAATTGAATAATACGAATTTATGTATCAACGTGAATTATCACGATATTAATAGATACCTAGGAGATCATTGGTTTGTAATATATAGGTGAGTGCATACTCAGTATAAAAAATAAACTGGTGTATGGAAGGTACCAAGTGAAACCAATAAGTGAAAACAATAAGACCTAGGTCTATCCTTGTGTACCGACTTACTGTATATTATGAATCCCTTCAAGTAAAATCTAGGGCGACGGGCTAAACCACAAGCTTAGAGGTGTGGGTTGAATCCAGCTCTGGCAGTAAGTCCCGACTTAGGTCGAACCTGACAAGGACCAATAACCTCCTGGGGGACCTTGGCCAAACCCGGAGCGTGGACTTGACGGATTATGGTCCAATGTGCTGGCAGTATTGTCGACTAAGGAGAAACCATTATCAAGCTCTTATCCCTCGGGCCACCACCCCTGTTCCTCCTCTCGCTTGCCTTGGCGGCATAGAGAAGGCACTGCGACCTCACCGGAAGTACAAAGAAAAAAATGTTAACTCGGTCTCTCACGGCAATCCTCCTAGATCCCAAGAACCAGGACCTGGCCGCTGATGGGCTGAGGGATGGGCACTTCCGGCCAACGAGGCGCGCATGAAAGGAGTGAAGACACGCCCGTCAGCTACCGCTCTGGCGAGCCGAAGAAACCGTGCCTTCGTTCTCAAGGAGACGGCGACCAGAGCAGCGACGTCACTCGCGTCAAAGGGAGACGGAGCAAGGCGGAGCCTTCAACCTCAAGGCGAGAAGACCCCGTGCAGCTGTTGCCGCAGGCAGACAGGAGACCCATAGTGCCCGTCGATTGTGAGAATGAACGTTGTGAAGGTGCAACGTATTCGCGGTTGAAAAATTTGCTCCTTTTCGCGCTGGCTGGGGAATCGCAAAAGCTATCGCTGTGGGAGCGTGAGAGGGTTGAACAAGGTACATTTGACACTTTGGTTTCGTGAAGAATGGTCTTCTTTCAAGCGAATTTCTGAGAAACTCAGAAAGGGCTTATTGAAATAGGGGTGAATGCACTAGGAAAAATTCTTTTTTCAGTTTTTGTCAATAAAATGGACTATTAGAATGTGATCAATTTAAATTTGGGCAATTTTATAACCTAAGCTTGTGCATAACAAATGTAAAATTTTCTATTCCAAATTGTGAACTTAATTAACTTTAACAATAGCCTATATACGGAGCACTTTCAAAATTTAAAATATAAACTCATAACTTAAGCTTGTATTCTCATAATTAAAACACTAAAATCAAATATTGAATTTGTTTAAATAAATGTAGCAACCTTCCTGTTTTCAAGCTTAGATGTTTACAAAATTAAAACACAGATGCTTATTTTTTGAAATTGTATTTCTTTACAGAATTGCATGGAAATATTAAATTTGATGTCAAAAGTTGCAGCAACTTAAACAGTTTGTGTCTTCATGTTAAAAACGTACAATCAATGAATACTGTGAATTAACTTCGTAGACATACTGTTTATCCTTGCTATATAATAGGGAAGCATGCAATTGTGGAGTGCAGCCTGAGTGTGGTCTCTGATTTCATGTTAATGTACACCAAAAAATTATCACGATGGTAGATTTTGTTGTTGTCATTTAGTTTCTCTGGCACTGCATTCTAAAACATATAAAATATGAGTATTATTATTATTTATACCAGGCAAGTGATGATGTATTGGCCAAATGTGTTACACAAAAAATACAGCAATGACTTCCTCTTGTTTGTTACTATTAGTAATGCGTGTGAGGTTAAATTAATCTCCCAAAGGTGTGAAAGGTGTGAAAAAAAGACTGCATAGCTAAGTGTCCACCAGAGACAAATCGCTTTTTGAAGAACTGGTGAATCTACCATTGAGTTTATTTTGACAATTTTAAACTTCCATCAAGGTTGATAGTTTAAAAGAAAGCTCTATAATTTTTACTTCTTCCCATAGACTGTTCATATGCTCTAATGCAAGGATTTAACAATATCTAAAGATTTAGGTCAATGCAAAAACTGTTGAACCTGACTTAAAAGAGGTGAATGTGTTACAAATCCACATTCTCCAGTTCGAAATTACATTTCTTAAACCACTAACAGTTTTATAATAATTTCAACAAATCAATGTCTAAATTGTTTCTAATGCCACTATTGATTTGGGAATTATTAGCTAAAGGTTAAAGACTGAGTAAAAGGCCTTTGAATTATTTTCCTCTAAACCACTATAGGCAAAAAACATTCAAAATTCGCTCTTAAGATGTAAGTCAAGTCAAGTCACCTTTATTTAAGTATGCGTTAACAAGCAAATTGTACAAAGCATAAATTAAACAGTAAATTTAATAATGTAAAAACAGGATTTAACAATCATTAGCAGCTGAAATGTTCAATTATTGAATTTATAATGCATTATCCAGCTTGTTCATTTAAATAATATGTAATCAAGCGATGATTAATAGGAGAAGTGTCCCAACTGAAAAGCCAGAGGACAGCAATGGAACGAAAACTCCATGGTGACAGAATGGAGAAAAAACCTTGGGGAAACCAGGCTCAGTCAGGGGAAATTCCCTCCGGCCGACAAAGGTCAGTGTGTTCCACTGCCAAGCCAGAGGTAAGGGTCCACTGGTTCCAGGGGCTTCCACGATGATGTCTAGGGACGAGGTCCCAGGGGACCTGCTCTGGGGCTCTCTCGGAGGTCCTCGGAGGGGTATCATCGTCTCTTCCAGGGTCGGATTCAAGTTAGGGAAGATCCATGATTTGTGAATTCCTAGCTCCACGGGAGATTATCCCGTGGCAGTAAATAGAAAAGTAAGACAGTTGCTAGCAGCTGCTCTCAGAAAACCCGTGGATGACATTTAGTATAACCCAAGTAAAGCATAATGTTATTTCAGATAGAGCAGGAAAGATCGTGCATTATAGAAACTTGGAAAGAGTCGCTTTAATCTGATTTGAACACGAGATGGTCTAACCCCAAGTTACAGGAAGGCTATTCAAGTTTAGGAGCCAGATAGAAAAAGTTACATTTTTGTGGATTTGCTACTAGGTACTACAAGAGTCCGAGTTTTGCACCTAAGGGAGGGTGTTGTGCCGGAACGATAGTTAGGTACTGCAGAGTAATAGGCTTATAGGAAGTAATATTTTTGGAACTATACGAAACTGTAATACACAGTCCAGAGACTGAAACTTAGGAGTAATATGGATTTTTTGACTGGTAAGGTCTAGCCGAGCTTTTTACTTCTAGATAGGACAACCACCTAATCATGTACAATATCCAGTTAGAGGTCACAATGCATGAACTAACTTTTTGAGTCAGAAACATAATGTTCCGCTGGAAAGGTTTAAGAGCAATTGCTGTTTTGTACATGGAAATGATTTCAAAGATAGGTTGCTTAATATAACACCATTTTTAATGGAGTAAATTACATCCTAGTTGCAAATTGTAACAAGAATTCTGTACTGTTTTTGGTCAAAATAGAATGGTCTTTCTGAATTTAATAGAGAAATTATGGTCACCATTTTTAATTTATTAAAGCAACATTTAGCATTCAATTTTAAAGTTTTCATGGTTTTGTGATATATTTTGGTGTCATCAGATAACAATGGAACTAATCCCGTTTATAAATAAATTACAGGGCAGCATATTAATAATAACAAGGCTAGGAGCTTGTGGACTCAGTACTTTGGAGAATTGAGATGACTCCCCTTTATAACAAGGTAACGATGGACAGGTCCGATCTAAACCATCTTAGAGCGCCCTTGAACATATATTAGCATGACATCTGTTGACCCGTATGTCTGAAGGACTAATAAGTAAACTTCTAGGGGGCAAGCGGGCCTAATGGACCGAGGCTGCTTGAACCGAGTGGCTTCGAATCCAGTTGGTCAGGAATTGATCCCACGAGGTGAACTCTTGATAGGACCAACCCTGCACGCAGATGCTGCCAGGCGTCCAGGTGTGTGCACCGCATGGACATTAGAACAGTGTGGTACATATTGTGTTGGACAATTAAAAAAATTTTATCCTTTTTTCTCCGAACCACCCCAATTTCCTCACCTCGCTCAAGCTGGGCCGGTAGACAGCAGGGGGGAGCTGCGGGCTCTTCACGAATACTGAGCATTAAAATCATAAAAGACCGTCTCGTCACGGCACTCCCCCAGATGTGCCAAGAAACCAGGCACTTCGTCCAATGGCCGCGTGACCACGATGTGAAGCAACGGGCCTGAGGCGCGCAGGGAGTACAGCGTGAGAGCGCTCCCGTGCAGCACGGCTCATGCCAGAGAACCCCCGGTTCTGCCTTCTTCCAGAGGAGCGGGAACAAGCGGTGAGGACACCTTCAGAAGAAGGCGATCCGTGAGCGAGGCGGAAGGCTCATACCCTCGCAGTGAGGCAAGAGCCCCTGCATGCGCCTCTGTGTGGGCGACGCCCAGATGTGACACACTTAGTGCCGCCGTCGTCAGGGGTAAAACATTCCGTTGACGATTGAAGCAACGGATTGGACTTTTTCTAGAATTTGCTTTTTTCCTCGCGGTCCTCGAGGGAAATCGTCCACAAAGGGGCTGGATGAGTGGGACGGTCGAAAGGGCTGAAGTAGTTGCTTTTTAAGCAGCTTTTTGAGTCATGAAGAGATGGTCTCGTCCTAGGAATTCTGATGAAATGCCTTGGCCAAGCTTTTATACAAACTAGTTTGTGCTCAAAGTTAAAAACTCTGTTTCAGATTCTGAGTAAATTTGTTCTGGAAATATTTATGAACGTTGCTTTCAGATTTAAAACTTTGCAAATGTTTTATTCACCTTAAGCTTTTGCACACTGTGCAATGTAATTTTTTAAATCCAATATGGGAATTAAATATTACTTAATAACGCCTAGTTTGCCAAGCCTCAAATTTACAAATATAAAAACTTTCAAACTTATTTATATTTTGATTACTTTTAGAAAACTTTTTATAATATT
This sequence comes from Schizopygopsis pylzovi, assembly GCA_027422435.1. Classification (NCBI taxonomy): domain Eukaryota; kingdom Metazoa; phylum Chordata; class Actinopteri; order Cypriniformes; family Cyprinidae; genus Schizopygopsis; species Schizopygopsis pylzovi. The sequence goes on from JAPDDL010000624.1 coordinate 21,308, forward strand.
TGCAATTTTTAAAAAGACTGTTGCATACTTCTTTTTGTCAATGTTATGTTGTATTTACACTGATTTGACAAGATGCTTTTTTTGATAAATTTGAGTTTTGACCCTTCATTAAGCAAGAATGAAAAAGTTTGAGGCCAGAAAGGTAGAAGAACTTTAAAAGTTTGTGTCCTTACTTGTTAAAAATACTCGGTAAACAATCAAACATGAATACTGTGAATTAGAACTTACTGTAGACATACTGTTTTTTCCTTGCTATATAATAGGGAAGCATGCAATTGTGGAGTGCAGCCTGAGTGTGGTCTCTGATTTCATGTTAATGTACACCAAAAAATTATCACGATGGTAGATTTGTTGTTTCATTTAGTTTCTCTGGCACTGCATTCTAAAACATATAAAATATGAGATTAATACTTATTAATACTTATACCAGGCAAGTGATGATGTATTGGCCAAATGTGTTAGCAGGCAGAATAAAGTAAGCAACTTGACTTCCTCTTGATTTGGTTACTATTAGCTTGAATGGTGTGAGGTTAAATTTAATCTCCACCAGAGGTGTGAAGAGTGTGAAACAAACAAGACTGCATCATGCTGAAGTGCTCCACCAGAGCTGCATAATCCTCTTTTTGAAGAACTGGTGAATCTACCATCGTGAGTTTATTATTTCATGACAACTTTTTAAACTTCTAATCATTCATGATGTTGTAAAATGAGAAAGCTCTATAATGTTTTTCCTTCTTCCATAGATCTGTTCATATGCTGTCAAGCTGCAAGGACTTTAACAAATTAACTAACAGATTTAGGACTCAATGTCACAAAACTGTGAACCTGACTTAAAAGAGGTGACATGGCTGTTACTGAATCCACCAGATCCTCCAGTTTGAAATTACACTCATTCTTAAACCCACTAACAGTGTTTTACTTCAATACAATTTTCACACAGAAATATTAATTGCAGTCTAAATCTGTTTCCTAAATTCTGCCACTATTGATGTGTTGGGAAGTTATTAGGGTACAACAGGGCTAAAGGCACCGAGTAAAAGGTGCCTTTGACATTATTTTCCTCTAAACCACTATATGGCATAAAAACATTCCAAAACATCCGCTTTTCAAGATGTCAAGTCAAGTCAAGTCACCTTTATTTATATAGCGCCTTTAACAATACAAATTGTAACAAAGCACTGCACAATATCAAAATAGGCAAAATGTGTCAATAATGTAAAATGACAGGATTTAACACTCATTATCAGCTGAATGCATTTCATTATTGAATTTAGTAATGGCATTGTCCAGCTTATTCAGTTTAAATAATATCTGTGCAATCAAGTCGATGATTGTGCTGCAAGTGAAGTGTCCCAACTGAGCAAGCCAGAGGCGACAGCGGCAAGGAACGAAAACTCCATCGGTGACAGAATGGAGAAAAAACCTTGGAGAAACCAGGCTCAGTCGGGGGCCAGTTCCCTCCGGCCAGACAAATCAGTAGTTTTCCAACTGCAGCAAAGTCAGAGTGTAAGTGGTCCACTGGTTCCAGGGTCTTTCCGATGGATGTCTAGGTGACGAGGTCCTCACTGGAGATCTGTCTCTGGGGCTCATCTCGGAGGTCCTCGGAGGGGTTGTCATCGTCTCTTCTCAGGTGTTCGGTCATCTCAATCGTTTAAGGGTAAGATCCAGACTGAAGCTTGTGTAATTCCTAGCTACCACGGGATGTTAATCCCGTGGCAGTAACATAGAAACAGTAAGACAATTAGCGTAGCAGCTGCTCATCCAGGAATAACCCTGATGAAATATTAGTATACCCAAGCTAAAGCATTATAATGTGCATTTGTTCAGATAGACTGGCAGTACAAGATTGTGAGATGCATTATATGAACTTGGCTAAAGAGATGGTCTTTAATCTAGATTTAAACAGAGAGAGTGTGTCTGAACCCGAACGTTATCAGAAGGCTATTCCAGAGTTTAGGAGCAGATAAAAAAGTTCTACCTCCTTTTGTGGCTTTGTTCTAGCTACCAGAGTCAGAGTTTCGCCTAGGAGGGGTGATTTAGCGGATAGAGATATAGTACAGGAGTAATCATTAGGGCTTAAGCATATAATATTTTTATATAGAATTATAGTAGCAGTGAGAGATGTAAAATGGAGTATATGTCATATTTTTGACTGTAGACTTAGCCGCAGCATTTGTACTATTAGATCAGGACAACACTAGCAGTGCATTACAATAGTCAGTCTAGAGGTCATGAATGCATGAACTAACTTTTCTGCATCAGAAACACTTAACATGTTCCGTAGCTTGAAATGTTTCTAAGATGGAAGAATGCTGTTTTTGTAACATTGGAAATATGATTTCAAAAGATAGGTTGCTGTCTAATATAACACCCAGATTTTAACTTTAGAGGAAGTAACATTACATCCGTCTAGTTGCAAATTGTAATCCAAGAGATTCTGTGTACTGTTTTTAGGTCCAATAAGTAATATCTCGGTCTTATCTGAATTTAATAAGAGAAAATTACTGGTCATCCAATCTTTTATATTTTTAACACACTCTGTTAGCTTAGATAGTTTAGAAGTTTCATCTGGTTTTGTTGAGATATATAGTTGAGTGTCATCAGCATAACAATGGAAACTAATCCCGTATTTTCTAATAATATTACCAAGGGCAGCATATTAATGAAATAATAGAGGACCTAGGACAGATCCTTGTGGTACTCCGTACTTTACTGGTGATAATTGAGATGACTCCCCGTTTAAATAAACAAAGTGGTAGCGATCGGACAGGTAGGATCTAAACCATCTTAGAGCCTGCCCTTGAACACCTGTATAGTTTTGTAATCGATCTATCAGTATGTCATGACTATAGTGTCGAACGCAGCACTAAGATCAAGTAAAACTAGCAGGTGGCCTATGGACCGAGCGTCATGTAATACAGTGGGTAATTCATTAGTATTGTCACATAACATTATCAAGAAACCCTGGGCCCGCGCTTGGTGCCCACTGCTCAGATTTTCATTAAATGATCTTCGATAAAATTATTATATAATTTTATGACAATAAAAAATATTTATTTCTTCTTCTCTTAGGGGCATCTACTATACTCATAGCAGCGTCACGTGCCCAACTTGGGGAAAGGCGGCTCTTCACAACATATACGATAAAAAAAGAATGTTCTCGACTCTACTCTCCTCAATGTGCCAAGACAGCACTTGCTCATAGACGTGTCACGCATTAAGCACACGCATGCCTCAGAAGATTGGTCTCCACGCTCATGCGGAAGAGTTCTTCTAATTCTTTTCAGAGAAGGAAAAGGGGAGTACTGAAAAGCTAGAGCAGAACCCCTGGCCCAACCCTGGGGTAATTTTTAATGTTTTAATTTTTTTCGGCGGGAACAAGGGGTGGGAATTTTTTTTTTAGAGATAAGTTGGCATTTAACGTTTAATAAAATTATATTTTTAATTGTTTTAAATTATTTTTTAATTTTTAAACAGGGATTAAAACCTTCACCAAAGAAAAAATATTTTTTTTTTTAAATTTGAATTATGTTAAATTTTTTTTTTTTTTTCATTTTTAACTTCCTAGAAAAATTGCAAGAATAAATTGTGTGCCTTTCTTGTGTAAAAATACTCGGTAAACAATCAAACATGAATACTGTGAATTAGAACTTACTGTAGACATACTGTTTTTTCCTTGCTATATAATAGGGAAGCATGCAATTGTGGAGTGCAGCCTGAGTGTGGTCTCTGATTTCATGTTAATGTACACCAAAAAATTATCACGATGGTAGATTTTGTTGTTGTCATTTAGTTTCTCTGGCACTGCATTCAAAACATATAAAATATGAGTATATTAATACTTATACCAGGCAAGTGATGATGTATTGGCCAAATGTGTTAGCAGGCAGAATAAAGTAAGCAACTTGACTTCCTCTTGATTTGGTTACTATTAGCTTGAATGGTGTGAGGTTAAATTTAATCTCCACCAAGAGGTGTGAAGAGGTGTGAAACAAACAAGACTGCATCATGCTGAAGTGCTCCACCAGAGCTGCATAATCCTCTTTTTGAAGAACTGGTGAATCTACCATCGTGAGTTTATTATTTCATGACAACTTTTTAAACTTCTAATCATTCATGATGTTGTAAAATGAGAAAGCTCTATAATGTTTTTCCTTCTTCCCATAGATCTGTTCATATGCTGTCAAGCTGCAAGGACTTTAACAAATTAACTAACAGATTTAGGACTCAATGTCACAAAACTGTGAACCTGACTTAAAAGAGGTGACATGGCTGTTACTGAATCCACCAGATCCTCCAGTTCTGAAATTACACTCATTCTTAAACCCACTAACAGTGTTTTACTTCAATACAATTTTCACACAGAAATATTAATTGCAGTCTAAATCTGTTTCCTAAATTCTGCCACTATTGATGTGTTGGGAAGTTATTAGGGTACAACAGGGCTAAAGGCACCGGAGTAAAAGGTGCCTTTGACATTATTTTCCTCTAAACCACTATATGGCATAAAAACATTCCAAAACATCCGCTTTTCAAGATGTCAAGTCAAGTCAAGTCACCTTTATTTAATATAGCGCCTTTAACAATACAAATTGTAACAAAGCACTGCACAATATCAAAATAGGCAAAATGTGTCAATAATGTAAAATGACAGGATTTAACACTCAATTATCAGCTGAATGCATTTCATTATTGAATTTAGTAATGGCATTGTCCAGCTTAATTCAGTTTAAATAATATCTGTGCAATCAAGTCGATGATTGTGCTGCAAGTGAAGTGTCCCCAACTGAGCAAGCCAGAGGCGACAGCGGCAAGGAACGAAAACTCCATCGGTGACAGAATGGAGAAAAAACCTTGGGAGAAACCAGGCTCAGTCAGGGGGCCAGTTCCCCTCCGGCCAGACAAATCAGTAGTTTGTTCCAACTGCAGCAAAGTCAGAGTGTAAGTGGTCCACTGGTTCCAGGGGTCTTTCCCCGATGGATGTCTAGGTGACGAGGTCCTCACTGGAGATCTGTCTCTGGGGCTCATCTCGGAGGTCCTCGGAGGGGTTGTCATCGTCTCTTCTCAGGTGTTCGGTCATCTCAATCGTTTAAGGGTAAGATCCAGACTGAAGCTTGTGTAATTCCTAGCTACCACGGGATGTTAATCCCGTGGCAGTAACATAGAAACAGTAAGACAATTAGCGTAGCAGCTGCTCCATCCAGGAATAACCCTGGATGAAATTATTAGTATAACCCAAGCTAAAGCATTATAATGTGCATTTGTTCAGATAGACTGGCAGTACAAGATTGTGAGATGCATTATATGAATGCTTGGCTAAAGAGATGCGTCTTTAATCTAGATTTAAACAGAGAGAGTGTGTCTGAACCCCGAACGTTATCAGGAAGGCTATTCCAGAGTTTAGGAGCCAGATATGAAAAAGTTCTACCTCCTTTTGTGGACTTTGCTATCCTAGGTTCTACCAAGAGTCCAGAGTTTTGCGACCTAAGGGAGCGGGTTGGATTGTAGCGTGATGAAGATTAGTTAGGTACGCAGGAGCTAAATCATTTAGGGCCTTATAGGCAAGTAATAATATTTTGTAACTGATACGAAACTTAATAGGTAGCCAGTGCAGAGACTGTAAAATTGGAGTAATATGGTCATATTTTCTTGACCTGGTAAGGACTCTAGCCGCAGCATTTTGTACTATCTAGATGCAGGACAACCACCTAGCAGTGCATTACAATAGTCCAGTCTAGAGGTCATGAATGCATGAACTAACTTTTCTGCATCAGAAACACTTAACATGTTCCGTAGCTTGGAAATGTTTCTAAGATGGAAGAATGCTGTTTTTGTAACATTGGAAATATGATTTTCAAAAGATAGGTTGCTGTCTAATATAACACCCAGATTTTTTAACTTTAGAGGAAGTAACATTACATCCGTCTAGTTGCAAATTGTAATCCAAGAGATTCTGTGTACTGTTTTTAGGTCCAATAAGTAATATCTCGGTCTTATCTGAATTTAATAAGAGAAAATTACTGGTCATCCAATCTTTTATATTTTTAACACACTCTGTTAGCTTAGATAGTTTAGAAGTTTCATCTGGTTTTGTTGAGATATATAGTTGAGTGTCATCAGCATAACAATGGAAACTAATCCCGTATTTTCTAATAATATTACCAAGGGGCAGCATATATAATGAAAATAATAGAGGACCTAGGACAGATCCTTGTGGTACTCCGTACTTTACTGGTGATAATTGAGATGACTCCCCGTTTAAATAAACAAAGTGGTAGCGATCGGACAGGTAGGATCTAAACCATCTTAGAGCCTGCCCTTGAACACCTGTATAGTTTTGTAATCGATCTATCAGTATGTCATGACCTATAGTGTCGAACGCAGCACTAAGATCAAGTAAAACTAGCAAGGTGGCCTTTGGACCAGAAGCAGTCATTTGTAATTTACAAGTGGGTAATTCATTTAGTTTATTTGTCACATAACATTATCAAGAAACCCTGGGCCCCGCGCTTGGTGCCACATCATGCTTAGATTTTCTATTAAAATTATTTTCTTCGATTAAAAATTTTATTTATATTAATTTTTAATGACAATTATTAAAAAAAAATATTTTATTTTTCAAATATCTTCAATTTTCTTAGGTGTTTGACAATTACTACTTATTTAAAAAAAACTTATTTAGCAAGCTGTCAAACCGTGGCCCAACTTGGGGAAAAGGCCCCTCTTCCACCAACATTTATACGATTTAAAAAAAAAAGTAATGTTTCCTCCGCTTAACTTCCTCAATGTTTTTTGCCAAGATCAGCACTTGCTCATAAGGACAGTGTCACGCATTTTTTTAAGCCAACACGCAACTGGCCAATCTAGAAATGGGTCTCCTGCCTTGCGAGTATTGTTTCTACTAAAAAACCCCCGTAGTTAATCTTCTTAATTATCTCGAAATTTGTGATTTTATAGATCTGGGCTAAGGTATTGTGAGAAAACACCACGAACACTAACTGACTGGCCAAATCAAACATGAATACTGTGAATTAGAACTTACTGTAGACATACTGTTTTTTCCTTGCTATATAATAGGGAAGCATGCAATTGTGGAGTGCAGCCTGAGTGTGGTCTCTGATTTCATGTTAATGTACACCAAAAAATTATCACGATGGTAGATTTTGTTGTTGTCATTTAGTTTCTCTGGCACTGCATTCTAAAACATATAAAATATGAGATTAATACTTATTAATACTTATACCAGGCAAGTGATGATGTATTGGCCAAATGTGTTAGCAGGCAGAATAAAGTAAGCAACTTGACTTCCTCTTGATTTGGTTACTATTAGCTTGAATGGTGTGAGGTTAAATTTAATCTCCACCAAGAGGTGTGAAGAGGTGTGAAACAAACAAGACTGCATCATGCTGAAGTGCTCCACCAGAGCTGCATAATCCTCTTTTTGAAGAACTGGTGAATCTACCATCGTGAGTTTATTATTTCATGACAACTTTTTAAACTTCTAATCATTCATGATGTTGTAAAATGAGAAAGCTCTATAATGTTTTTCCTTCTTCCCATAGATCTGTTCATATGCTGTCAAGCTGCAAGGACTTTAACAAATTAACTAACAGATTTAGGACTCAATGTCACAAAACTGTGAACCTGACTTAAAAGAGGTGACATGGCTGTTACTGAATCCACCAGATCCTCCAGTTCTGAAATTACACTCATTCTTAAACCCACTAACAGTGTTTTACTTCAATACAATTTTCACACAGAAATATTAATTGCAGTCTAAATCTGTTTCCTAAATTCTGCCACTATTGATGTGTTGGGAAGTTATTAGGGTACAACAGGGCTAAAGGCACCGGAGTAAAAGGTGCCTTTGACATTATTTTCCTCTAAACCACTATATGGCATAAAAACATTCCAAAACATCCGCTTTTCAAGATGTCAAGTCAAGTCAAGTCACCTTTATTTAATATAGCGCCTTTAACAATACAAATTGTAACAAAGCACTGCACAATATCAAAATAGGCAAAATGTGTCAATAATGTAAAATGACAGGATTTAACACTCAATTATCAGCTGAATGCATTTCATTATTGAATTTAGTAATGGCATTGTCCAGCTTAGTTCAGTTTAAATAATATCTGTGCAATCAAGTCGATGATTGTGCTGCAAGTGAAGTGTCCCCAACTGAGCAAGCCAGAGGCGACAGCGGCAAGGAACGAAAACTCCATCGGTGACAGAATGGAGAAAAAACCTTGGGAGAAACCAGGCTCAGTCAGGGGGCCAGTTCCCCTCCGGCCAGACAAATCAGTAGTTTGTTCCAACTGCAGCAAAGTCAGAGTGTAAGTGGTCCACTGGTTCCAGGGGTCTTTCCCCGATGGATGTCTAGGTGACGAGGTCCTCACTGGAGATCTGTCTCTGGGGCTCATCTCGGAGGTCCTCGGAGGGGTTGTCATCGTCTCTTCTCAGGTGTTCGGTCATCTCAATCGTTTAAGGGTAAGATCCAGACTGAAGCTTGTGTAATTCCTAGCTACCACGGGATGTTAATCCCGTGGCAGTAACATAGAAACAGTAAGACAATTAGCGTAGCAGCTGCTCCATCCAGGAATAACCCTGGATGAAATTATTAGTATAACCCAAGCTAAAGCATTATAATGTGCATTTGTTCAGATAGACTGGCAGTACAAGATTGTGAGATGCATTATATGAATGCTTGGCTAAAGAGATGCGTCTTTAATCTAGATTTAAACAGAGAGAGTGTGTCTGAACCCCGAACGTTATCAGGAAGGCTATTCCAGAGTTTAGGAGCCAGATATGAAAAAGTTCTACCTCCTTTTGTGGACTTTGCTATCCTAGGTACTACCAAGAGTCCAGAGTTTTGCGACCTAAGGGAGCGGGTTGGATTGTAGCGTGATAGAAGATTAGTTAGGTACGCAGGAGCTAAATCATTTAGGGCCTTATAGGCAAGTAATAATATTTTGTAACTGATACGAAACTTAATAGGTAGCCAGTGCAGAGACTGTAAAATTGGAGTAATATGGTCATATTTTCTTGACCTGGTAAGGACTCTAGCCGCAGCATTTTGTACTATCTAGATGCAGGACAACCACCTAGCAGTGCATTACAATAGTCCAGTCTAGAGGTCATGAATGCATGAACTAACTTTTCTGCATCAGAAACACTTAACATGTTCCGTAGCTTGGAAATGTTTCTAAGATGGAAGAATGCTGTTTTTGTAACATTGGAAATATGATTTTCAAAAGATAGGTTGCTGTCTAATATAACACCCAGATTTTTTAACTTTAGAGGAAGTAACATTACATCCGTCTAGTTGCAAATTGTAATCCAAGAGATTCTGTGTACTGTTTTTAGGTCCAATAAGTAATATCTCGGTCTTATCTGAATTTAATAAGAGAAAATTACTGGTCATCCAATCTTTTATATTTTTAACACACTCTGTTAGCTTAGATAGTTTAGAAGTTTCATCTGGTTTTGTTGAGATATATAGTTGAGTGTCATCAGCATAACAATGGAAACTAATCCCGTATTTTCTAATAATATTACCAAGGGGCAGCATATATAATGAAAATAATAGAGGACCTAGGACAGATCCTTGTGGTACTCCGTACTTTACTGGTGATAATTGAGATGACTCCCCGTTTAAATAAACAAAGTGGTAGCGATCGGACAGGTAGGATCTAAACCATCTTAGAGCCTGCCCTTGAACACCTGTATAGTTTTGTAATCGATCTATCAGTATGTCATGACCTATAGTGTCGAACGCAGCACTAAGATCAAGTAAAACTAGCAACGAGATGCAGCCTTTGTCTGACGCAAGAAGCAAGTCATTTGTAATTTTAACAAGTGCAGTGTAATATCATTTATGTTTTATTTGTCACATACACAATTATACAGAGTATAACCAGCAGTGGGCCGCCGACGCTGTGGTGCCAAGCATTCAATGCTTAGAATATTTACTTATTAAAATTATTTTGCTTCTGTATTTAAAATATATTTATTTATATTAACGTATTTTAATGACAGTATATTTATTGAACAAAAAATAATGATTTTATTTTTCAAAATAACTACAGATAGTACAAATTTTGCTTAAGTGATTGTTTTGAACAAGTATTAACTTAGACATTATTTAAAAAAAACATTATTTTAGCTGAAGTACTTGTATCAATACCGTGGCCCACACTTGGGGTAAAAGGCCCCTCTTGCCACCTCATACATTTATACGATTTAAAAAAAAATATGCTTAATTGTTTCCTCCTGACATTCATCACATAGTCCTGTCGAATGTTTTCTTTCGCCTCATAGATTCAGTACAGTCTGTAGCTGCAGTAACGGTAACAAGTGTCACTGCATTTTATTTACAGCTCCAACACAGACAACATGGCCAAATCTTACTGTAATATTGGGTCTCTCATGCTCATTGCTGTGATATGTGAGTTGATTTTCTTAACTTAAAATATACTGATCCTGTCCAGTAAGTTAAATCGTTCTTAAATTAATGCATCTGATAATTTTGTTGATTTTTCATTAGCATTCTTGGGCCTATTAAAGGTATTTGTTGATGGAAGTAACAAACACCCACCTCGAACTGAAAATCCGGACCCTCAGCAGCTTCTTATGAGCCTTGAGCAAACTGGAGACTCGACACAAACACTGATACATTATGTGCAAGTGTGATTAATATGAGTTATTCATTTCAGTTTTGCAGCTTACTTGACTCTTAAGCACAATGTGTGATGAAGCCAATGCGTTAATAGTGTTAGTTATTATTGCTAATTCTGGTTGACCCATTACCGTTTCATTATACTGAGGTAAAAGTTTCCATCCTGGGTAAATATATTAATTTTCCTGAACCATACAAATGCTACTAGATATAAGAAATGCATTTGATACATATGTTTTTGAAAACTTGTTAAATAATACAATATCTCTTTCTATATATAATACGAAAATATCAGATATCATAAATAGGCTAGTTTAAATAATGGCAAGTGGTGGTCGAGTCGAAGCGCTGCTTCATTAAGCTTCAAAACATTTGCGAATGTTTTGTGTCGAATCAGTTCGGACTTCGGAGCTTGTTTCAAACTCACCAAAAGTCTCGTGATTTTAGCAAACGATGAGGTCACATTAGGCGTGTTCGACTAAGCGGCGCTGCACAGAATGTTCAACGAGTGACATCGAAGTACCGCGAGAGCGATAAGAGAGCAGATGGATCCTTGTGTTTTCGAATGGCTCTCGCGGTACTTTGATGTCATACACTGACCGTTCTATGCAGCGCCGCTTAAAGTCGAACGCGCCTCTTGTTTCGAGGACTAGTTTGCTTTGGTCTGGGGAACCCATAAACAGGTGTCTAATGGTTTTAGCTGATCTCGGGTCAGTTTTATAGCGTTTATAGCCGACCTATTTATTTTGTCAAGCCCTGGTTAACACGTTTAATCTTACATTTTCCCCAGACATGAAAATATCCAAATGATGTCTCATTAGTAACCCCCTTGAAATAATATATTTTTTAAGTTACTTTTACTTTACTTTTAGTCTTTTAGCAGACGCTTTTATCCAAAGCGACTTACAAATAAGAAAAACTAAAATTATAAGTTAAAACTCTATAAATACTATATATACACATTTAAGAAAAAAAATACAAATATATACAACATTTCAAAACTAAACATTTAAATGAAAACAATATATATATATGTTATCTCATTTCCATGTAGTATGTTAAAGTACTAAGATAACTCAAATTAAACTAAACTAAACAACATTACTACAACTGTAACTAAAACTAAAATATATAACAAATACACATCAAACTACATTGGTTTATCAGTAATCCTAAAAAAGTACACTGAGCCAAACACACATGCTAAAAACAACAACAACTTACACATAGTAAGGAATGGTTATAAAAACTGAAACAGAAGTGAAACAAGTAGTAGGAAAGAGGAAAAAGAAAAGTGTGTGAAAATTGTGATTTATGGACCGGTGGTATAATGTGTACTTAATTAACATGCAGTCATAAAAATGTTTATAAATCTTAGGCCAGCAATTTTAAACTCTTTGATCACATTCTAGGGTTAGGCATTAAAAAAAAGTTTACAACATTGATAGGAACACAGAAATAAAAGACAAAATAATAATAATACAACCATCAACGTTTTTCAAAATTTTTTGATTGTAAAATATAACGTCAACATTTTAAATTAGTGCTTCCAGTATTACAACATCAATATTTTATATTTTTTGTAACATTTTTATTTTTAATTCAGTGCAATATTTTGTCATTGCAACATTTTATTGCAATTTTCACTAACAACTGCCATTGTATTTATACTGTATACCTAAGTTCACCGTTATCCCACGTCAACATGTTTACTCACACTCAACAAAACTGAATATGTGAATTCATTAATACTAGACACCTTAAAGATAATGTGTACCAAAAATATTTTTCATATCTTTGTTAACATACTTTACTTCGTTTTGGAGCTTTGATGCATCCATCATCATCTCAAGTTTGCAGCGTTGATTTGTAAAAGTGTCTTTATACATGTTTGAATTGAGTTTTCAGTGCATTTACACCATTTTGACCAGCAGATGCCGCCAGCACGAGGAGTTTCGAGCGATTAGAAACAGATGCTGCGTCCCAATGTGCCTACTTAAGTATGTACTCTTTTGGTGAAGAAAAAGTACACACTTTTGAGTGTAGTAGAAGAGTAAGCAAGCTTTGGGACATACTATCACGTCACACAACTGCAGCTTTAACAGAGGGCTCTGTTGCATCTGTTTACACGCAGCATGTCACTGTAAACTGGCCTGTCAATCATCTTGTCACTGTTAACATCCTCCACATGTCATTTAATCAGCAGCAGTTTTAACATTACGTGACATGACATCTGACGCACAGACGCCATGGCACACATAGACATATATAGGTAGACGCCCCATGACGTACTGGAACGTAACCATCGTCGCCGCCATATTGAGTGGGTCTCATCACTCTACGCTAGCACCAGAGTCAATCGGAGTTAACGGAGAGCGAGCAACTATGTCCGTATTTTTGCAGCTTACGGTTGCAATAACCGGCGCAGTATTGATACCAGATCACGTGGGATTACTTTTCACAAGTAAGATTGAACAATAATGTTGGTTATTTTACCATTTATAACATTATGTCATCGTAACTAACGTTACTTAGGTGTGACGTTATTACAGCAGGAACTGGTAACGTTACTCTCTCTTATTTTCTCTTGGTGTTTTTTTTATTCTTCACATTTTGAAGGTTTTCCAGTGATACAGGCTTGAGGAGGCAATGGGAAGTTGCTATAAGACGGGAGGGTTTTGTTGTGACTGAGTCGTCAAAGCTCTGTAGTGAGCACTTCAAGCCTGATGATTTTGACAGGACGGGTCAGATTTTAGTCTTCAACTTCCCATGTCATCTCTAAGAGTAGGTGTATTTTTACTCTATGTAACGTATATCGGCAGGAATTCAACTGGCTCTACACATCACCAGAAGGGGGGGGGGGGGGGCAGCTAACGACTCAACAACCCTCTAAAGCCCCCCTTTAGGAATGCGATGGGAACGTTTCTCAAAGGCATTCGTTCATTTCATGACTTTCAAAACATCTACACAAAGAAATATATGGATATTAATGTGTACTCTTTCCCTCATAGGCTTGATGTGATGATTTCGAATGTGAATTATTTCGGACAATGTGGGTAATTTGTAATCATGCTTTAAACGGCATAAACTGTAATGTGTGTGTGCCCGGTAAATGCGATGTTTAGTCTCTAAATGAAGCTGGCGTCGTAAGCCATAAGTTGGTGTGCATGACCGTTAAGCTTTAGCATCATGTGTGACTAAACCGGCATATAAAATCTGTAAGTTTGTATCTTCCACGGAATGACTGGAATGTCGGACCACGTAAATTCCACCCCCAGAAAGCCTGGACATGGGGGGGGGGGGGGCTTCGCCCCATACGGACAATCGGATTCGACAAGCCGCCCGCGGGCAGGGCCAAGTTGGACTGTTAAAAACGACGCGCGAGCGGCGCGCTCGCTCTCTTCTCTTCTGGCGCTCTGACTCTCTTGAACATGGCTTGAACATCTCTGAAACTCCGCGAAGCTGCGCCCTCCAACGCGCGCCGGTCCGCTGGACTCTCACCTTGAAAACCAACCATTTATGAAGTCTAGGACCGTGCCAATGCAGTAACACCACGGAGCAACGACTGCAGAGGAGAGCTTTCCCGGTGACGTCACGCAGCAGAAGGAGCACGAACCGACCACGTGACACCCGAAACAAAGAACTGAACTCACGCGGGAAAACGAAACCAAAGCATCCAGCCTGCTTCAACAACAGACAGCAAGTATAACAAACAAAGCGTTTTTATCCTGACTAAACTGGTAAATTCGATCTGAATGCAGTAACAAAGCATACGTATTTGTTCGTGATCTTTTTCTGGTTGGTTAAGTTATGAAATAGAAAGAATGGTATTCTTTCAACAGTTAACCTCAAAACTCTCATATGTGTGTGTATGTTGTGTATTATCAGTTAATCCATTTATGTTAGAATAGCAGTATTACGAATAAACCTTGTTCCGTTTTATAAAGAATTGTCTCTGGAATGTGATTTTAAGTATTTTCATCATTATTTGCCCAAAGATAACGCAACCTAGCTCGAACATGATTAATTATTAATTTCGTTTTATTGTTACCGGGGCCACGGGCAATAGAAGCGAATTTAATAGATATACTGATGTAGTATTCGCTGGCCGAGTACTCAAAGTATAAATCGTACGTTAAATATTAATATTACGTTGATCAAGCAACATTGAATATTTAATAACTAATTCCCGGAGCTGAAACAATAGCTCCATATTAAACTGGTTTCTTTACAGAATGGTGGAGGATAAAGCTGGCATTTAAAGATTAAAATCTGAAAATCAAACCAGAGACAATAAATCTATTTCTCACTTTTATCCGGAAAAATTGAGTAAATACAGAGAAAAGCGGTTATTTGTGGTATTGCATTCTTGTTTGTAAAACACAGTGCGTTTGAATGAAAGAGAGGGTATTTGTTAACTCGAGTTCGTTGAGAAGAAAATAAACTGCAGTAAAAAGTCGCTCTAAAGCGCATAAAGAGACAAATGAGCGTGTTCCTCGTTTGCTCTGATTTAAGGCCTGTATAGTCTGATTTGTAAGTGCGTGTCCCACTTTCAAACTCAGCTATAATGTTACTCTCCCGGCTGTAGGAATTTTTAACGTAGCTATTTAAGTAATTCTCAGCCATTATTTGATTTCGCACGGCGCTCAAAGGAGTGGCCAGTCGTTTTGAGAAAGGGGGAGAAATTTTGCAATCGATTTTGAATTGTTTTCTTGTGTGCTGTCTAAACAGACAAATATTCGCATAATAGCCCGCCGAGGCTTTGATGATTTATAAGTAACCCGTAGATAAATTTATCTCGCCCTAAACGAGTGAGATTATATGTGCTATAAAAATCCAAGTCTGAACAATGCTTGTTTTAATCTGAAGCGTGGAGCACATTTTTCTTTTTTTCCTACAGGCACTGAGTTGCCATAGCGACCAGAAAACCCCCTTCCGGGCAGTTGCTATTAGTGCCACGTGTAAATAGCATTAGCGCTAAGTTAACAAAGAAACTTTAGCTCGTAGCAAATACCATGCTGGTAGCATTACGGCTAGCGATTAGCACATAGCATTGATGAGGTGAATGCAGTGGGTGTGTGTGAAAAAGCCACTCACGTTTTCCCTTTCTCTCTCGCTCTCTCTCTCCCATTTAAAAGAGTAACGTATGTTTTAAGTTGGCTGTGTTAATGTTTCCCAATCATCAGTGTTAACAATTTCACAGGTTGGTTTAATATAACAGCTGATTAAAGTCTTTTTACCTTTTGTGGGACCAGCTTAATAACTGGTGGGTTATTAGAAGATAATCTAGTATTACCTCATTATCTTGATAATATGGTGATTTGATTGCATTCAATTATAATGGCTTTTATGATTTTAAAACACATCAATGGATAAGCGCTATTGTTAGGAATTTTTAATTGTTAACTGAATGTCATAATTAATTGCAAATTTGCAATTAATTTCATTTAAATAAAATTATTTTAATTCCTGCTTCCAGCAACAACAGTATCCATTTATGAATCAAAACGCTCCTATAATGTGATCACTACTGTAAAACCTTAATTATTATCAAGAGGGCCAGAAATTTTTAATTTCGTTTACAAGTAGGATACAGATTAATTATAAATTTTTTTTTTTTTTGATGTTAATGACAATGAGGAATGCTTAAGTTTGGAAATTATTTTAATTACTATTATGGGAATCCAAAACTAGTGATTTAGAAGCTGTAAATTAATTAAATAATTAATTATGAATTCGAAAATTCTAATTACATTTAATAATTAATTACACTTCCTGTTTACATTTTGCAACAATATTGGTTTATCAACTCAATTGCAGATTGCACGGGTAATTTCTAATCCTAGGTGAGCCTATTAATGTTAATTATAACATCATACATTTTAATTAGAAACCACAAAGTCTAATTTTAATTATAATTTCAGACTTAACACAAGTTTGGCGCCCCCTGTAGGCCATACTTCATTTCCTTAGGTGATCTGATTAACTCAAATAAAATTAATAATAATTTTATTAAAATAATTTTATTAAGTTAAAATTAAATAGTCCTCTTTACTTAGGCCTGAGAGTAGATAGTGCTCCCCCTAGTGTTGTGTTGGAGAAGTGACAGTGACACCATACAATCAAAGTCACTTCTCACCAATCTGGAGCATAAAACGCAACCTTCTAATTAGAAAACCCCAAAAGGGAAATTAAGGTTTCCTCAACTTAGGTCAGTTTGTTTACCCTGTAAACAGCCAAACCAACCTAAGCATATAGACTCAACAGCACCACCTCGTGCCAACGTATTAGTTTTAAATCTTGGGAATAAATCTTAATTTTTCTTTTCTTTTCTCCCTGTTACTAACTTCTAATTTGACTTGTTTGCTTAAGACTTGGCCAGGGGAAGATCACGAATAGAGCGAAATGTCACAATTGAACAGATGTTTATGAAACTTGAGAACTATATTCAAAACTGTTTACCATTTACCCTCTATTGTGAAATCCTATCCCCCAGGTTAAAGCAGTTGCAATGAGAAGATAGACATCGGCAAAAAAAAATTTAAACACGTGCGAGAGACACGCTAACCAGCGTCGCGGTGTAAAATCTTGCCATTAAGGGACAAGCACTGTCATTGCTGTTGTTTTCCTCCATCAAGGAGAAAATTGGAATAAGCAATAACAGTCTTATTACAAAAAGAGAAAATCTCGCCTACAATCCTCTGATTAGAAGCGTCCTTCTAAATCAGACTTAACAAAGCGAAAAGAAGAAAATCTGCTATTAAAAGAGAGATCTGTTTAGTTTTATGGTCCTTCACCTTCGTATTTAGAGTGACCTCCTTCCTAAAAGGGAAAGGAGGCTTTCTCATACAGGAAAAGGTGAAGCACAAAATTGTTATCCCTGTTTACTCATTCTGTTAGTGTGCTTTTCTTCCTCTGTTTCCCAGCTGTGCTGCCTCTACGTGTGCTCAATTTCTACGCAGAAGCTGCAAATTACACGCACCCCACCACAGAGGACCACAGAAACAGAATCACACCCAACACTAGCATACACTGTGCACATTTACACCCCTGTTGTTTTGTTTGTGTTTTTGTTTTGCTTTGTTTCCCATCCAAGGTCTGTGTCAGTTCGATCCAAGATCCCCATCACCCGCCAGAACATGTCTCACAAAACAGAACATGTCGGTCACTGGGAAGGACTGGAAATGTGGCTAAGTGTTACAACAGACAGCATCCTCCCTAAAGCTGCTGAAGCACTCCAACACCAGACACAGGACCAACTAGATGACAACATCACAAGCATCATGAGACAAGACCCAAGTCAAAACTACAATCACAAAGAATTAGCCAAGATCACCTGAAGCTTAAGTCACACACTCATCGCCACCCTCAAACTGAGCGACAAGCACGCCGCACAACGCCAGCAGGAGCTGACAAGCGCACAACGACGCATAGAGCAGCTGGAACGTGAACGACAGGAAGGGACCGATGAGGTGGAGCAAGGCGCCGAGGAGGAGATCAACAGGCTAAAAGAGACTCTAGCAGCTACCAGCGACGAAATGCAGCAACTCAAAGAGGACTTCGCTGACCGTGTTGACAAGCTACAGTATGCAGAGAAGCTACTAGAAAAGGCAAAGACTGACTTCAGGGACAAAAACAGCAGAATCAAGGCCCTCGAAGCTCATTTGGCTGAATCAAGAAACGAGATCAGCCGCCTAACACGACAGCTCGACTACGTCACAGAGGAGTCTGAAAGTTTCCAAGAGGAACTCAAGCACGCTTACGAACTACGCCAGGAGCCGTCAAGGACAGGACGTACACCAACCGCACCCCTGCCAAGCAGGACCAAGTCACCCGTGCCTGGACTGACACGTGAACATAAGACAGAGGGGGTGGTGTTAAAACATTCACCAGCGCCGTCTGAAGAACTTTATATCACGACAGAACCAGAAGAATCTGCTGCAGCCAGCCGCAGATCGTCACACGGCTTGGACCTAAAAGATCTTGACAAGCTGGCCCGAAACGTTGGAAAATTCAACCCCAGCGTGCCAAACAGCCAAAAGGTCCAAGCGTATCTGCAAGATATTGATTTCCATCTGGAAATGCGACCTAACGTTACGGACAAAGATAAACTCTATTTACTCCGAACGACATCCAGTCCTGAAGTACGCAGCTTCCTTGACCGGCAGCCTGTTAACACAAAGACTGATTATCAACGGCTTAAAAAGGCCCTCATTAAAGAGTTTGCCGACCCTGAGTCCGATCAAGGCTTAGTGGCTGCCCTGGAGACGAGACAAGGACGTCACGACACTCCTCAAGCTTACTATAGTCGACTCAAACAAGCATATTTTGGAACTCGCAATGATTCTGACATGGAAGATGAACTGAACTTTAAAACCCTCTTCCTAAGAAACCTTCATCCTGGCATAAGCCACCATCTTGGCGTTCTCGCATGTCCACGAACGATGAACACTCAGCAGTTGCGAGACTTGGTGCAAAAGGCCTACTACAAACAAAAGATGGCCTCAGAAAAGAGCGCAAAAACCCCAGCAGTTCTTGATTTCAACACGCAACACCATGAACTGGCTCTAGAGGGCACCCAACGCCAAGACAGCGCTAAGCCACCACACAGAGAATGGAATGCACCCCCGTCCAACAGAGAACGAGACTCACACGCTGACACCCGACCTGAACAGAGGTATGACCGATGGGATGGACCGCGTGGACGTCAACGCTCACCTGGACGACACTGGGAGAAGTCATGGGACCAAGCAAGGCCTCATGAGAATCAGTGGGAAAAGGAAGAGGAACCAGATTCAGCCTGACTAGCTGTCAGACGAAAAGGCAGTGACAAGCTGAACAAATCAGCCGTAGAAGACAGCACTGTTTCACCCCACTCTCAGAGAACAGTAAACACCCTGACTTCAGATGGACATGAAACCCCACCTGAAAACCCAGCAACAGAGCTAAACACTAACTCAACACCCAATACTCCAAAATCACAGCAGCGTCCAACAAACACCTGCTGATGAAACTCCTCAAGTTCCTGAAAGTGCTGTCTCAGTCACCTGCCATTCCTCCGGAGAACATCAGATCAGGTCTGACATCCTAAACGTTTCCTCCCAAACCCCAGCCCCTCAAATGACCAAAACGATGCCCTCACCACAGCAGGTGCATCACATGAAGAGTCCTGGACCTTTCATGCCCTCCCACCCAACCCTACAGTGGCAGCAGTAACCCGCCGCCAGCACGCCACTGGCGAGCACGCCCCTGCCCTCCTGCATTACCATACCACCTCAGTTCGCTGCTGACGATCTCCTCACCCTCACATGCGGATTCGTCACTACGAACCATGACAGCTCACGTGTCAAACCCATTATAACACATCCTCCGAGCTCCGCGAGCTCCACTCTGTCGACTACATGCTGCATCTGCAAGACGGTGTCCACACGTATGTCCCTGAGCCACTCACTGCGCCACAGCTCGTAGTACCTCACGGCCAGAGGGGGAGTACGCTGACACACACGATGCACCATGATGGGTTGCCAGTGCCAACCGGCAAATCCAAACCACCGACAGGAAAAGGGGGAAGATCAAACCGACTGATACAGACCGACAACCATATGCACCACACAAGCATAAGTATTGTCATTTTAGGAAAACATATAGCAACCATGCTTAGACACAACCCATATTCTCTCCTCCGCAGCACTGCTAGGACCAATCTAGTAGAGAGGAGTTACTCTCAATTTTTTTTTTTTTTATTATTATATATATTTTTTTTTTATATATATAAATTAAATTTTTAATTTTTGAAGATTTTTTTTTTATTTTTGTATTTTTTTAATTTACTTTATCGTTTGGTTTCTTTATCTCGTGTCTCACTTTGTGTTTTTCCTTTCCTCTCTCTCACACTTTGAACCCCTTAACCAAACCTTGAATCCAGGTCCTGAAATTGAGATCGACTTCCGTCAGTAAAGTCGCTGTAATTCGCTGTGAGAACCGTTGTCGACCGATCGAAGTCACCCGCCAAAATCATGAACGACATGATGCGCGATGTAAGTTCCTGGATTGACAACGTAGCCTGTTTACCGGCTCAAAGACGTTGTGAATGTGGGATTACGGCAAGGGAAAACCTATGTCAAAATCCACACTCCTAAAGTCGCTGCGTATTATGATAACAACGAACAGTTGTATCCGGCCCCAAACTTAAAGATGGGCACGCTCACTTAGGACATTCACTCCCCCCTACCCGAGTAAACTCTGCGTACGCGATAATACCAGGGGCATCCGTGGTTTAGAATCCATTAAACCCGACACTAGTGCCCCGCCGAAACAACACCACGTTCTCAAGTTGAGGTAACGCAAGCCGAAATCATCAGAAACCGATGGCTGGTCAACACCCCAGCACGAACAGCTACCCTCACATGCGATTAACACGACACCGCCACGCGCATTAATTTGCCCAACCAAACGTTATGGATCACTGTCCCGAAGGGTGCGATCCTCCATATTGACGAGTTAGCATTGTATCACCTCACCGACGAGGAATATCAGGTTGAAATCGAAATCTCTTATTGAGTTGACACCGGCTGACAGCGTTAGAAGCTATCGCTCGCCTTCCGCCCGCCGGCGCGCCAATTATTCGGTCCTGGTCTGCCGCTGACACGGCGCTTTGTATCTCTACTATCGTAGGATATGTTGTGACTTTGACACTGGCCTTCCTCCTACACAAGCGAGTGAACGTCGTTCAAGAGTCTCTCAACAAATGCACGTCAGGCGTCCCTCGCCTTTTTCGACGTGGTAATCCCGACCTAGAACCCGAACCCGAGAATTCGACCAACCTGACTGAGATCATGCCTATACTGCCTCGTCGAGCCCCTGACAATTAAAACAGTCAAAAATGACCCAATTGTCAATAATGATAAACAATGCATCCCTATGTCTTCTCAAGTTTCTAACCTGTTCCTTCCCAAATTACCCTGCACCAGGCTTCAGTCAGTGATAGAAATGATGTTTGTGTCTTGTATGTGCCTGTTCTTCCTGCCTCTTGTTCCAGGGCCTTGACGAGGTTCCATCAGGGAACATCACCAAGCCCAAGGGGGATATGTAACGTATATCGGCAGGAATTCAACTGGCTCTACACGTCACCAGAAGGGGGGGGGGGCAGCTAACGACTCAACAACCCTCTAAAGCCCCCCTTTAGGAATGCGATGGGAACGTTTCTCAAAGACATTCGTTCATTTCATGACTTTCAAAACATCTACACAAAGAAATATATGGATATTAATGTGTACTCTTTCCCTCATAGGCTTGATGTGATGATTTCGAATGTGAATTATTTCGGACAATGTGGGTAATTTGTAATCATGCTTTAAACGGCATAAACTGTAATGTGTGTGTGCCCGGTAAATGCGATGTTTAGTCTCTAAATGAAGCTGGCGTCGTAAGCCATAAGTTGGTGTGCATGACCGTTAAGCTTTAGCATCATGTGTGACTAAACCGGCATATAAAATCTGTAAGTTTGTATCTTCCACGGAATGACTGGAATGTCGGACCACGTAAATTCCACCCCCAGAAAGCCTGGACATGGGGGGGGGGGGGGCTTCGCCCCATACGGACAATCGGATTCGACAAGCCGCCCGCGGGCAGGGCCAAGTTGGACTGTTAAAAACGACGCGCGAGCGGCGCGCTCGCTCTCTTCTCTTCTGGCGCTCTGACTCTCTTGAACATGGCTTGAACATCTCTGAAACTCCGCGAAGCTGCGCCCTCCAACGCGCGCCGGTCCGCTGGACTCTCACCTTGAAAACCAACCATTTATGAAGTCTAGGACCGTGCCAATGCAGTAACACCACGGAGCAACGACTGCAGAGGAGAGCTTTCCCGGTGACGTCACGCAGCAGATGGAGCACGAACCGACCACGTGACACCCGAAACAAAGAACTGAACTCACGCGGGAAAACGAAACCAAAGCATCCAGCCTGCTTCAACAACAGACAGCAAGTATAACAAACAAAGCGTTTTTATCCTGACTAAACTGGTAAATTCGATCTGAATGCAGTAACAAAGCATACGTATTTGTTCGTGATCTTTTTCTGGTTGGTTAAGTTATGAAATAGAAAGAATGGTATTCTTTCAACAGTTAACCTCAAAACTCTCATATGTGTGTGTATGTTGTGTATTATCAGTTAATCCATTTATGTTAGAATAGCAGTATTACGAATAAACCTTGTTCCGTTTTATAAAGAATTGTCTCTGGAATGTGATTTTAAGTATTTTCATCATTATTTGCCCAAAGATAACGCAACCTAGCTCGAACATGATTAATTATTAATTTCGTTTTATTGTTACCGGGGCCACGGGCAATAGAAGCGAATTTAATAGATATACTGATGTAGTATTCGCTGGCCGAGTACTCAAAGTATAAATCGTACGTTAAATATTAATATTACGTTGATCAAGCAACATTGAATATTTAATAACTAATTCCCGGAGCTGAAACAATAGCTCCATATTAAACTGGTTTCTTTACATCTACATGCTAACAGAGATGTCTATGATTCATATGTAAAACAAAAGTTAATATCACACTTTGCTAAACATGTTTTTACCGTTCTTTCTGCATGTTTAGGAATTAGTGATGTATTGTGTATTGCAATACACTGTGGGATACCAAAACCTTTCCAAGTGTTTTTAATGAAGTTGTTTTTAATTATTATGTTTCTTATATTTTAGCCTGTTGTGACTAGGAACACAAAAACTTCAAGGAAAACCTGAAGAAGTCTACCAGCATTTCCCTGAAAGTGAATCTCAGCCCAATGAGTATTTGTAGGCTATTTGATATGTCCCATACAGCATATGTGAGCAGTGTTGCCAGATCGGGTTGACGATTTCCAGCCCAAAAGCTCACCAAAACCTGCCCACTTCAACAAAAACCAGCCCAAAATTTTAACTGCCAAAATAATGTGATATGATTTTATTACCATGTCAATCAAGATTAATAAGGACCATTTTTATCTCCTCAAAATAAAATAATGATGAAAAAAAGTAATAAATATAAATACATTTCACAGGAACATGGATCAAAACAGGGTCATCACATCTCACCAACATAAAAGATGGTAAATTGATTGACAAGTCTGTTAAAATGAACCAAAAAGGGTTGCGTTAAGGAAAAATGAGTTGATGACTGCACTAAACATTATTTTGCTGTGATACTTTGAGCTCGAGCATATTAAGATAACATGACTAAGATAAAAGTGAAGAAAAAAGCAGCTGATTGGGCGGTTTTTAGTTTTTTAAAAGCAGCCCAAATTTTGTCTACCCGCCCAATGCGTTATTCTCCGGTCCAAGCCGATCAAAAGAAGCCCAATTGGGCGGCAACCCGCCCAATCTGGCAACACTGGCTGTGCGCATCATGGTTCTGGTCATATCAAAATCTCTCCCTTGCTTTCTGCAACTCTTTTCAGACATACTCACATATACACTTTTTATATGTTATAAATAAATAAATAAATAAATACACACGTGAACACATACACACCCTCTTTCACTGACACTCTCTCTCTCTCACAAACACACACACACACACACACCCTTTCTCTCTTTCCCATACTCATGGTGCTGGCAGTGATATTACGGGTAAGAAATTAAGAATGTGTGCCTGCACATATGCAGTGCTATGCACCAAAACAACTGTGAGTGGTATGAAATAAACATCACTGAAAATATTTTCATCCTTCTTTCTACTAGGACCACTCATATGCATTGCCCAATTCTCCTACTCGTCTAAAGGCCAGACTCAGTGAAGTTTTGGCTAGAGTGGAGAGTCTAGAGCAGGAGAAAAAATGCAAAATGCAAAGGAGACGGAAAGCAAAGAAAACCGTAAAGAGTCTTCTGGAAGATCTGAAGGAAAAGAACCGTGTGTGTGTGTGTGAGAGAGAGAGAGAGAGAGTGTGTGTGAGAGAGAGAGAGAGAGTGTGTGTGTGACTGCGTGCATGTGTGTGTGTAAGAGAGAGTGCGTGTGTGTGTGTGTGTGTGTTTGTGTGTGTGTGTGTGTGTGTGTGTGTAAGAGAGAGAGTGTGTGTGTGTGTGTGTGTGTGTGTGTGTAAGAGAGAGTGTGTGTGTGTGTGTAAGAGAGAGAGAGAGAGTGTGTGTGTGTGTGTGTGTGTGTGTGTGTGTGTGTGTGAGAGAGAGAAATAAATTCAAATAAACAAAATCAAACTTGTTTCTTTATTAAAATATAACATTTATTCATTTATATATTTATCAATATGCTATAGCCTACCATATGTCTTTGTTAAAGAGCATAATACAAAGTATTTTAGCATGAAAGCACATATTTTTCAATGTGTGACAGCGTACTGTATCATAACTAAATCTGCCGTTTGTAACAAACCAAACCCTGTGAAAATCCTGTAAAAATTCGGGGAGTTATGATTATTGTAGTTGGGGATACACCTTCCTCAGTAGAAATAAATGCGGGGGGGGGGGGGCGCCTTTGGGACCCATCCAAGATGGCGGCCGCGCAGTACGTCAGCTCCAATAGGCAGCGTCAGTCCATGGGGCGTCTACCTATATGTCTATGATGGGGTGAATGAAGCATTAGAGCTTATTAAAAGTTAAATAAGCTAGCCCACTTTGCTTAAAAACTCGCGATTCTTGACCTATCATCATCTTCTTTTATCTTTATATCACTTTGAAATGGCTGAAAGAAAACGAAATCGAAATTTGAATTCATCATTTTATAAGGATAACGTTATCTCTGCAGACAAAGTGCTACCTATGGCGCTTTTCCACTGCATGGTACGGTACGGTTCGGCACGGCTCGGTACGGTACGGTACGGCTCAGTTCGGGTTGGTTTGCATTTCCACTGCAGTTTAGTACCGCTATAGAGTGGGCGGGATTATTCACGCGTCGTTATAATTGCGCCGCCTCTACTGCCGTGACGTCATCGTAAACGCGCCACAAACAAACTCACAACAAAGAAAGGAGACGGAATAGTGTTCTCCACTCTCGGCATGTGGATGTGTTTAACAGCAATGGAGAGGTCTATGAGAATGCTTGTGATTTACCCCCAGCAGCAGAGACTGTGGTGGCAGTGACACGGGCTGTAACGTTAGATGAGGAGAGCAGAGATGTTCGTGCAGGTGTGCTGCGTTACTTGATTAGTTAACTATTCATGCAGCGTGTTCTGTAAAGGGAATTATCAATAAACTTTTGAATATTTCAAAATGTACAATGTATCCCTTGTTTTTTTTATTTATGTGATGGTTTTTATAATCGCGGCATTAATCATTTGTCTTTTTCAAGAGGTTCATTACGTGCTCATACAATGATACATATTTAATATAGTCTGGAGGTACACTTATTCGATCAGATTGTTTTTAATTGAAGCAAAACACAGATACAGAGGTAAAAATATAAACTGAAATTAAAGCTGCAAGCAGCGATGGAAGGGACCTCGCACCCGGCACCGCCAACCGATGGCTTCAGAAAGACAGGGAACAGTGAGCAATATGCATTTAAAAAGGCAAATATAGAGGAATATGTCAAAGTCATTTATATGTGCCAAATCTGCTGCCAGCTGGTGGCGCTATGTCCATAACTGAACATTAACATATAGATGTCTTCAGGCTAGCACCTTTATCGAACATATGAAGTTTGGTGCAAATTGAACATAGTATGTTTGAGTTAGTGTAAAGCCTGACACATCCTGTTGTCAAAAGATGGCGCTATGGTTACATCTGAATATTGGCTTTTAAATGTCTTCAGGGCAGGACTCTTACAAAATATATGAAGTTTGGTGCAGATTGGACATTTCATGCTTAAGTTAGTGTAAAACAAATAATTTCCTGTTGCCAGCAGGTGGCGCTCTGATTATAATGGAATATTCGTATTTAGATGTGTTCAGGCCTGGATTCTTATCGAACGTGTGAAGTCTGGGGCAGATCGGACATTGTATGGCTGAGTTACAACAACTTTTATTCCCATGGCGAGACATCGAAATTTGTGATGCCGCCATGGACACGCCCTTTAACAAAAACTCTAGATCTTCGCAATTTAACATCACAAAGGCCTTTAGGTTAGACTGACCTAAATATTATGTTGATGTCATTAAATTTGTAGGAGGAGTTAGTTACAGAGTAAAACATGTCACTTCCTGTTGCCAGCAGGTGGCGCTATTACTATAACTGAATATGGTCATGTAGATCTCTTCATATCAGGAGTCTTATCAAACATGTGAAGTTTGGTGCAGATCGGACATAGCATGCCTGAGTTATAACAACTTCCTGTTTCATGGCGAAACATCGAAATTTGAGAGGACGCCACGGACACGCCCTCCGATGAAAACTCTAGATCTTCGCAATTTAACGTCACAAAGGGCTTTAGATTGCAATGACCAATTTTGGTGTTCATCCGATTAAATCTCTGGGAGGAGTTCGTTAAAGTATGACACCTGCAAATGGCAAAAATGTCACTAAATATGACGAGAAAATTCAAAATAACCGACTTCCTGTTGGGTTTCGGATTTCGTTCCAGGAGACTTTTTTGTAGGTATTGTTATATTACATGAGTGTACCGATTTTCATACATGTACGTGAAACGTAGCTCGAGGCGCACTCTGCTGAATATTTATAGGTGGCGCTGTCGAGCCATTTTGCCACACCTACTCCTGAAACCCATATCAGACGTAAATTTTCACCAGTTCTGATGCGTGTGCAAAGTTTCCTGACTTTTCGAGCATGTTTAGGCCCTCTAAAATGCGATTAAGTTTGGAGAAGAAGAATAATAATAATAATTAAAGCTGCAAGCAGCGATGGAAGGGACCTCGCACCCAGCACCGCCAACTGGTGGCTTCAGAAAGACAGGGAACAGTGAGCAATATGCATTTAAAAAGGTAAATATAGAGGAACGTGTCATAGTCATTTATATGTGTCAAACCTGCTGCCAGCTGGTGGCGCTATGTCCATAACTGAACATTAACATGTAGATGTCTTCAGTCTAGCACTTTTATCAAACATATGAAGTTTGGTGCAGATTGAACATAGTATGTTTGAGTTAGTGTAAAGCCTGGCACATCCTGTTGTCAACAGGTGGCGCTATGATTACATCTGAATATTGGCCTTTAGATGTCTTCAGGCCAGGAATCTTACCAAATATGTGAAGATTGGTGCAGATTGGTCAATGCATGTTTAAGATAGTGTAAAATAAGTCATTTCCTGTTGCCAGCAGGTGGCGCTCTAATTATAATGAAATATTCGTATTTATATGTGTTCAGGCCTGGATTCTTATCGAACGTGTGAAGTTTGGTGCAGATTGGACAATGCATGTTTAAGTTGGTGTAAAACAAGTAATTTCCTGTAGCCACCAGGTGGCGCTATGTCTATAACTAAACATTGCCATGTAGATGTCTTTAGACCAATACTTTTATCAAACATATGAAGTTTGGTGCAGATTGAACATGGTATGTTTGAGATAGTGTAAAGCATGATATATCCTGTTGTCAGCAGGTGGCGCTATGATTATATCTGAATTTTGGCCTTTAGATATCTTCAGGTCAGGGCTCTTACCAAATACGTGAATTTTGGTGCAGGTTAGACATTGAATGCTTAAGTTAGTTTAAAAGAAGTAATTTGCTGTTGCCAGCAGGTGGCGCTATATCTTTAACTGAACATTGGCATTTAGATATCTTCAGACCAATATTTTTATCAAAAGTGTGAAGTTTGGTGCAGATTGGACATTGCATGTTTAAGATAGTGTAAAATAAGTCATTTCCTGTTGCCAGCAGGTGGCGCTCTAATTATAATTAAATATTCGTATTTAGATGTGTTCAGGCCTGGATTCTTATCGAACGTGTGAAGTCTGCGGCAGATCGGACATTGTATGGCTGAGTTACAACAACTTTTATTCCCATGGCGAGACATCGAAATTTGTGATGCCGCCATGGACACGCCCTTTAACGAAAACTCTAGATCTTCGCAATTTAACATCACAAAGGGCTTTAGATTACAATGACCAATTTTGGAGTTCATCCGGAAATATCTCTGGGAGGAGTTTGTTAAAGTATGACACCTGAAAATGGCAAAAATGATACAAAATATGACGAGAAAATTCAAAATAGCCGACTTCCTGTTTGGTTTCTGATTTCGTACCAAGATACTTTTTTGTAGGTATTGTTATGTTACATGAGTGTACCAATTTTCATACATGTACGTGAAACGTAGCTGGAGGCGCACTCCGCTGAATATTTATAGGTGGCGCTGTCGAGCCATTTTGCCACACCTACTCCTGAAACCCATATCAGACGTAAATTTTCACCAGTTCTGATGCGTGTGCAAAGTTTCCTGACTTTTCGAGCATGTTTAGGCCCTCTAAAATGCGATTAAGTTTGGAGAAGAAGAATAATAATAATAATTAAAGCTGCAAGCAGCGATGGAAGGGACCTCGCACCCGGCACCGCCGACCGGTGGCTTCAGAATGACAGGGAACAGTGAGCAATATGCATTTAAAAAGGTAAAAATAGAGGAATATGTCAAAGTCATTTATAAGTGCCAAACCTGCTGCCAGCTGGTGGCGCTATGTCCATAACAGAACATTGGCATTTAGATGTCTTCAAACCAGTACTATTATCAAACATATGAAATTTGGTGCAGATTGAACATGGTATGTTTGAGTTAGTGTAAAGCCTGGCATATCCTGTTGTCAACAGGTGGCGCTATGATTACATCTGAATATTGCCATTTAGATGTCTTCAGGCCAGGACTCTCACCAAATGTGTGAAGTTTGGGGCAGATCGGACATTTTATGGCTGAGTAACAACAGCTTCTATTCCCATGGCGAGATATAGAATTTTGTCACGCTGCCATGGACACGCCCATTAGCTCAAGCTCAAGCTCTTCGCAATTTAACATCACAAAGGCCTTTAGATTAGACTGAACTAAAAATTATGTTGATGTCATTACATTTCCAGGAGGAGTTAGTTGCAGAGTAAAACATATCACTTCCTGTTGCCAGCAGGTGGCGCTATGAATTTATATGAATGTGGTCACTTAGATCTCTTCAGGTCAGGAGTCTTATCAAACATGGGAATTTTGGTGCACATCGGACATTGCATGCCTGAGTTATAACAACTTCCTGTTTCATGGCGAATCATCAAAATTTGACAGGATGCCACGGACACGCCCTCTGATGAAAACTCTAGATCTTCGCAATTTAACGTCACAAAGGGCTTTAGATTACAATGACCAATTTTGGTGTTCATCTGAATAAATCTCTGGGAGGAGTTCGTTAAAGTATGACACCTTAAAATGGCAAAAATGACACAAAATATGACAAGAAAATTCAAAATAACCGACTTCCTGTTTGGTTTCTGATTTCGTACCAAGAGACTTTTTTGTAGGTATTGTTATGTTAAATGAGTGTACCAATTTTCGTACATGTATGTGAAACGTAGCTCGAGGCGCACTCTGCTGAATATTTATAGGTGGCGCTGTCGAGCCATTTTGCCACACCTACTCCTGAAACCCATATCAGACGTAAATTTTCACCAGTTCTGATGCGTGTGCAAAGTTTCCTGACTTTTCGAGCATGTTTAGGCCCTCTAAAATGCGATTAAGTTTGGAGAAGAAGAATAATAATAATAATTAAAGCTGCAAGCAGCGATGGAAGGGACCTCGCACCCAGCACCGCCAACTGGTGGCTTCAGAAAGACAGGGAACAGTGAGCAATATGCATTTAAAAAGGTAAATATAGAGGAACGTGTCATAGTCATTTATATGTGTCAAACCTGCTGCCAGCTGGTGGCGCTATGTCCATAACTGAACATTAACATGTAGATGTCTTCAGTCTAGCACTTTTATCAAACATATGAAGTTTGGTGCAGATTGAACATAGTATGTTTGAGTTAGTGTAAAGCCTGGCACATCCTGTTGTCAACAGGTGGCGCTATGATTACATCTGAATATTGGCCTTTAGATGTCTTCAGGCCAGGAATCTTACCAAATATGTGAAGATTGGTGCAGATTGGTCAATGCATGTTTAAGATAGTGTAAAATAAGTCATTTCCTGTTGCCAGCAGGTGGCGCTCTAATTATAATGAAATATTCGTATTTATATGTGTTCAGGCCTGGATTCTTATCGAACGTGTGAAGTTTGGTGCAGATTGGACAATGCATGTTTAAGTTGGTGTAAAACAAGTAATTTCCTGTAGCCACCAGGTGGCGCTATGTCTATAACTAAACATTGGCATGTAGATGTCTTTAGACCAATACTTTTATCAAACATATGAAGTTTGGTGCAGATTGAACATGGTATGTTTGAGATAGTGTAAAGCATGATATATCCTGTTGTCAGCAGGTGGCGCTATGATTATATCTGAATTTTGGCCTTTAGATATCTTCAGGTCAGGGCTCTTACCAAATACGTGAATTTTGGTGCAGGTTAGACATTGAATGCTTAAGTTAGTTTAAAAGAAGTAATTTGCTGTTGCCAGCAGGTGGCGCTATATCTTTAACTGAACATTGGCATTTAGATATCTTCAGACCAATATTTTTATCAAAAGTGTGAAGTTTGGTGCAGATTGGACATTGCATGTTTAAGATAGTGTAAAATAAGTCATTTCCTGTTGCCAGCAGGTGGCGCTCTAATTATAATTAAATATTCGTATTTAGATGTGTTCAGGCCTGGATTCTTATCGAACGTGTGAAGTCTGCGGCAGATCGGACATTGTATGGCTGAGTTACAACAACTTTTATTCCCATGGCGAGACATCGAAATTTGTGATGCCGCCATGGACACGCCCTTTAACGAAAACTCTAGATCTTCGCAATTTAACATCACAAAGGGCTTTAGATTACAATGACCAATTTTGGAGTTCATCCGGAAATATCTCTGGGAGGAGTTTGTTAAAGTATGACACCTGAAAATGGCAAAAATGATACAAAATATGACGAGAAAATTCAAAATAGCCGACTTCCTGTTTGGTTTCTGATTTCGTACCAAGATACTTTTTAGTAGGTATTGTTATGTTACATGAGTGTACCAATTTTCATACATGTACGTGAAACGTAGCTGGAGGCGCACTCCGCTGAATATTTATAGGTGGCGCTGTCGAGCCATTTTGCTACACCTACTCCTGAAACCCATATCAGACGTAAATTTTCACCAGTTCTGATGCGTGTGCAAAGTTTCCTGACTTTTCGAGCATGTTTAGGCCCTCTAAAATGCGATTAAGTTTGGAGAAGAAGAATAATAATAATAATTAAAGCTGCAAGCAGCGATGGAAGGGACCTCGCACCCGGCACCGCCGACCGGTGTCTTCAGAATGACAGGGAACAGTGAGCAATATGCGTTTAAAAAGGCAAATATAGAGGAATACGTCAAAGTCATTTATAAGTGCCAAACCTGCTGCCAGCTGGTGGCGCTATGTCCATAACTGAACATTGGCATTTAGATGTCTTCAAACCAGTACTATTATCAAACATATGAAATTTGGTGCAGATTGAATATGGTATGTTTGAGTTAGTGTAAAGCCTGGCATATCCTGTTGTCAACAGGTGGCGCTATGGTTACATCTGAATATTGCCATTTAGATGTCTTCAGGCAAGGACTCTCACCAAATATGTGAAGTTTGGTGCAGATTGGACATTGCATGTTTAAGTTAGTGTAAAACAAGCAATTTCCTTTAGCCAGCAGGTGGCGCTATGTCTATAACTAAACATTAGCACGTAGATGTCTTCAGGCCATGGCTCTTATCAACCATGTGAAGTTTGGGGCAGATCAGACATTTTATGGCTGAGTAACAACAGCTTCTATTCCCATGGCGAGATATCGAATTTTGTCACGCTGCCATGGACACGCCCATTAGCGAAAGCTCAAGCTCTTTGCAATTTAACATCACAAAGGCCTTTAGATTAGACTGAACTAAAAATTATGTTGATGTCATTACATTTCTAGGAGGAGTTAGTTGCAGAGTAAAACATATCACTTCCTGTTGCCAGCAGGAGGCGCTATTAATTTATATGAATGTGGTCCCCTAGATCTCTTCAGGTCAGGAGTCTTATCAAACATGGGAATTTTGGTGCACATCGGACATTGCATGGCTGAGTTATAACAACTTCCTGTTTCATGGCAAAACATCAAAATTTGACAGGACGCCACGGACACGCCCTCCGATGAAAACTCTAGATCTTCGCAATTTAACGTCACAAAGGGCTTTAGATTGCAATGACCAATTTTGGTGTTCATCCGAATAAATCTCTGGGAGGAGTTCGTTAAAGTATGACACCTGTAAATGGCAAAAATGTCACTAAATATGACGAGAAAATTCAAAATAACCGACTTCCTGTTGGGTTTCGGATTTCGTTCCAGGATACTTTTTTGTAGGTATTGTTATGTTACATGAGTGTACCGATTTTCATACATGTACGTGAAACGTAGCCTGAGGGCTCTCCGCTGAATGAGTATAGGTGGCGCTGTCGAGCCATTTTGCCACACCTACTTCTGAAACCCATATTCAGATGTGTTCAGGCCTGGATTCTTATTGAACGTGTGAAGTCTGGGGCAGATCGGACATTGTATGGCTGAGTTACAACAACTTTTATTCCCATGGCGAGACATCGAAATTTGTGATGCCGCCATGGACACGCCCTTTAACGAAAACTCTAGATCTTCGCAATTTAACATCACAAAGGCCTTTAGGTTAGACTGACCTAAATATTATGTTTATGTCATTAAATCTCTAGGAGGAGTTAGATACGGAGTAAAACATGTCACTTCCTGTTGCCAGCAGGTGGCGCTATGACTATAACTGAATATGGTCACTTAGATCTCTTCAGGTCAGGATTCTTATCAAACGTGTGAAGCTTGGTGTAGATCGGACATAGCATGCCTGAGTTATAACAACTTCCTGTTTCACGGCGAAACATCGAAATTTGAAAGGACGCCATGGACACGCCCTCCGATGAAAACTCTAGATCTTCGCAATTTAACGTCACAAAGGGCTTTAGATTACAATGACCAATTTTGGTGTTCATCTGAATAAATCTCTGGGAGGAGTTCGTTAAAGTATGACACCTGAAAATGGCAAAAATGACACAAAATATGACGAGAAAATTCAAAATAGCCGACTTCCTGTTGGGTTTCTGATTTCGTACCTGGAGACTTTTTTGTAGGTATTGTTAAGTTACATAAGTGTACCGATTTTCGTACATGTACGTGAAACGTAGCTCGATGCGCACTCCGCTGAATATTTATAGGTGGCGCTGTCGAGCCATTTTGCCACACCTACTTCTGAAACCCATATCAGACGTAAATTTTCACCAGTTCTGATGCGTGTGCAAAGTTTCCTGACTTTTCGAGCATGTTTAGGCCCTCTAAAATGCGATTAAGTTTGGAGAAGAAGAAGAAGAAGAAGAAGAAGAATAAGAATAATTAAAGCTGCAAGCAGCGATGGAAGGGACCTCGCACCCGGCACCGCCAACCGGTGGCTTCAGAATGACAGGGAACAGTGAGCAATATGCATTTAAAAAGGTAAATATAGAGGAATACGTCAAAGTCATTTATAAGTTCCAAACCTGCTGCCAGCTGGTGGCGCTATGTCCATAACTGAACATTGGCATTTAGATGTCTTCAAACCAGTACTATTATCAAACATATGAAATTTGGGGCAGATTGAACATTGCATGTTTAAGTTAGTGTAAAACAAGCAATTTCCTGTAGCCAGCAGGTGGCGCTATGTCTATAACTAAACATTAGCACGTAGATGTCTTCAGGCCATGGCTCTTATCAACCATGTGAAGTTTGGGGCAGATCGGACATTTTATGGCTGAGTAACAACAGCTTCTATTCCCATGGCGAGATATCGAATTTTGTCACGCTGCCATGGACACGCCCATTAGCTCAAGCTCTTCGCAAATTAACATCACAAAGGCCTTTAGATTAGACTGAACTAAAAATTATGTTGATGTCATTACATTTCTAGGAGGAGTTAGTTGCAGAGTAAAACATATCACTTCCTGTTGCCAGCAGGTGGCGCTATGAAATTATATGAATGTGGTCACCTAGATCTCTTCAGGTCAGGAGTCTTATCAAACATGGGAATTTTGGTGCACATCGGACATTGCATGCCTGAGTTATAACAACTTCCTGTTTCATGGCGAAACATCGAAATTTGACAGGACGCCACGGACACGCCCTCCAATGAAAACTCTAGATCTTCGCAATTTAACGTCTCAAAGGGCTTTAGATTGCAATGACCAATTTTGGTGTTCATGCGAATAAATCTCTGGGAGGAGTTCGTTAAAGTATGACACCTGCAAATGGCAAAAATGTCACTAAATATGACGAGAAAATTCAAAATAACCGACTTCCTGTTGGGTTTCGGATTTCGTTCCAGGAGACTTTTTTGTAGGTATTGTTATGTTACATGAGTGTACCGATTTTCATACATGTACGTGAAACGTAGCCTGAGGGCTCTCCGCTGAATCAGTATAGGTGGCGCTGTCGAGCCATTTTGCCACACCTACTTCTGAAACACATATTCAGATGTGTTCAGGCCTGGATTCTTATCGAACATGTGAAGTCTGGGGCAGATCGAACATTGTATGGCTGAGTTACAACAACATTTATTCCCATGGCGAGACATCGAAATTTGACAGGACGCCACGGACACGCCCTCCCATGAAAACTCTAGATCTTCGCAATTTAACATCACAAAGGCCTTTAGGTTAGACTGACATAAATATTATGTTGATGTCATTAAATTTGTAGGAGGAGTTAGTTACAGAGTAAAACATGTCACTTCCTGTTGCCAGCAGGTGGCGCTATTACTATAACTGAATATGGTCATGTAGACCTCTTCATATCAGGAGTCTTATCAAACATGTGAAGTTTGGTGCAGATCGGACATAGCATGCCTGAGTTATAACAACTTCCTGTTTCATGGCGAAACATCGAAATTTGAGAGGACGCCACGGACACGCCCTCCGATGAAAACTCTAGATCTTCGCAATTTAACGTCACAAAGGGCTTTAGATTGCAATGACCAATTTTGGTGTTCATCCGATTAAATCTCTGGGAGGAGTTCGTTAAAGTATGACACCTGCAAATGGCAAAAATGTCACTAAATATGACGAGAAAATTCAAAATAACCGACTTCCTGTTGGGTTTCGGATTTCGTTCCAGGAGACTTTTTTGTAGGTATTGTTATGTTACATGAGTGTACCGATTTTCATACATGTACGTGAAACGTAGCTCGAGGCGCACTCTGCTGAATATTTATAGGTGGCGCTGTCGAGCCATTTTGCCACACCTACTCCTGAAACCCATATCAGACGTAAATTTTCACCAGTTCTGATGCGTGTGCAAAGTTTCCTGACTTTTCGAGCATGTTTAGGCCCTCTAAAATGCGATTAAGTTTGGAGAAGAAGAATAATAATAATAATAATAATAAACGGAGCAGATTCAATAGGGTCCTCTGCACCATCGGTGCTCGGTCCCTAATAAACGGAGCAGATTCAATAGGGTCCTCGCACCATCGGTGCTCGGTCCCTAATTAAAGCTGCAAGCAGCGATGGAAGGGACCTCGCACCCGGCACCGCCGACCGGTGGCTTCAGAATGACAGGGAACAGTGAGCAATATGCATTTAAAAAGGTAAAAATAGAGGAATATGTCAAAGTCATTTATAAGTGCCAAACCTGCTGCCAGCTGGTGGCGCTATGTCCATAACAGAACATTGGCATTTAGATGTCTTCAAACCAGTACTATTATCAAACATATGAAATTTGGTGCAGATTGAACATGGTATGTTTGAGTTAGTGTAAAGCCTGGCATATCCTGTTGTCAACAGGTGGCGCTATGATTACATCTGAATATTGCCATTTAGATGTCTTCAGGCCAGGACTCTCACCAAATGTGTGAAGTTTGGGGCAGATCGGACATTTTATGGCTGAGTAACAACAGCTTCTATTCCCATGGCGAGATATAGAATTTTGTCACGCTGCCATGGACACGCCCATTAGCTCAAGCTCAAGCTCTTCGCAATTTAACATCACAAAGGCCTTTAGATTAGACTGAACTAAAAATTATGTTGATGTCATTACATTTCCAGGAGGAGTTAGTTGCAGAGTAAAACATATCACTTCCTGTTGCCAGCAGGTGGCGCTATGAATTTATATGAATGTGGTCACTTAGATCTCTTCAGGTCAGGAGTCTTATCAAACATGGGAATTTTGGTGCACATCGGACATTGCATGCCTGAGTTATAACAACTTCCTGTTTCATGGCGAATCATCAAAATTTGACAGGATGCCACGGACACGCCCTCTGATGAAAACTCTAGATCTTCGCAATTTAACGTCACAAAGGGCTTTAGATTACAATGACCAATTTTGGTGTTCATCTGAATAAATCTCTGGGAGGAGTTCGTTAAAGTATGACACCTTAAAATGGCAAAAATGACACAAAATATGACAAGAAAATTCAAAATAACCGACTTCCTGTTTGGTTTCTGATTTCGTACCAAGAGACTTTTTTGTAGGTATTGTTATGTTAAATGAGTGTACCAATTTTCGTACATGTATGTGAAACGTAGCTCGAGGCGCACTCCGCTGAATATTTATAGGTGGCGCTGTCGAGCCATTTTACCACACCTACTCCTGAAACCCATATCAGACGTAAATTTTCACCAGTTCTGATGCGTGTGCAAAGTTTCCTGACTTTTCGAGCATGTTTAGGTCCTCTAAAATGCGATTAAGTTTGGAGAAGAATAAGAATAATAATAATAATTAAAGCTGCAAGCAGCGATGGAAGGGACCTCGCACCCAGCTCACCGCCAACCGGTGGCTTCAGAAAGACAGGGAATATTAAGCAATATGCATTTAAAAATGCAAATATAGAGGGATATGTTAAAGTCATTTAAATGTGCCAAACCTGCTTCCAGTTGGTGGCGCTATGTCAATAACTGAACATCAACATGTAGATGTCTTCAGAACAATACTTTTATCAAACATATGAAGTTTGGTGCAGATTGAACATGGTATGTTTGAGTTAGTGTAAAGCCTGACATATCCTGTTGTCAACAGGTGGCGCTATGACTACATCTGAATATTGGCATTGAGATGTCTTAATGGCCAGGACTCTCACCAAATATGTGAAGTTTGGTGAAGATTGGACATTGCATGTTTAAGTTAGTGTAAAACAAGTAATTTCCTGTAGCCAGCAGGTGGCGCTATGTCTATAACTAAACATTGGCACGTAGATGTCTTCAGGCCATGGCTCTTATCAAACGTGTGAAGTTTGGGGCAGATCGGACATTTTATGGCTGAGTAACAACAGCTTCTATTCCCATGGCGAGACATCGAATTTTGTCACGCCGCCATGGACACGCCCATTAGCGAAAACTCAAGCTCTTCGCAATATATCATCACAAAGGCTTTTAGATTAGACTGACCTAAATATTATGTTGATGTCATTAAATCTCTAGGAGGAGTTAGTTACAGAGTAAAACATATCACTTCCTGTTGCCAGCAGGTGGCGCTATGAATTTATATGAATATGGTCACTTAGATCTCTTCAGGTCAGGAGTCTTACCAAATATGTGAAGTTTGGTGCAGATTGGACATTGCATGTTTAAGTTAGTGTAAATCAAGTCATTTCCTGTGGCCAGCAGGTGGCGCTCTGATTATAATGGAATATTCGTATTTAGATGTGCTCAGGCCTGGATTCTTATAGGACGTGTGAAGTCTGGGGCAGATCGGTTATTGCATGGCTGAGTTACAACAACTTTTATTCCCATGGCGAGACATCGAAATTTGTGATGCCGCCAAGGACACGCCCATTAGCGAAAACTCAAGCTCTTTGCAATTTAACATCACAAAGGCCTTTAGATTAAACTGACCTAAATATTATGTTGATGTCATTAAATCTCTAGGAGGAGTTAGTTACAGAGTAAAACATGTCACTTCCTGTTGCCAGCAGGTGGCGCTATGACTATAACTGAATATGGTCACTTAGATCTCTTCAGGTCAGGATTCTTATCAAACATGTGAAGTTTGGTGTAGATCGGACATGGCATGCCTGAGATAAAACAACTTCCTTTTTCATGGCGAAACATCAAAATTTGACAGGACGCCACGGACACGCCCTCCGATGAAAACTCTAGATCTTCGCAATTTAACGTCACAAAGGGCTATAGATTACACGGACCAATTTTGGTGTTCATCCGAATAAATCTCTGGGAGGAGTTCGTTAAAGTATGACACCTGAAAATGGCAAAAATGACACAAAATATGACGAGAAAATTCAAAATAGCCGACTTCCTGTTGGGTTTCTGATTTCGTACCTGGAGACTTTTTTGTAGGTATTGTTAAGTTACATAAGTGTACCGATTTTCGTACATGTACGTGAAACGTAGCTCGAGGCGCACTCCGCTGAATATTTATAGGTGGCGCTGTCGAGCCATTTTGCCACACCTACTTCTGAAACCCATATCAGACGTAAATTTTCACCAGTTCTGACGCGTGTGCAAAGTTTCCTGACTTTTCGAGCATGTTTAGGCCCTCTAAAATGCGATTAAGTTTGGAGAAGAAGAAGAAGAAGAAGAAGAAGAAGAAGAATAAACGGAGCAGATTCAATAGGGTCCTCGCACCATCGGTGCTCGGTCCCTAATTAAAGCTGCAAGCAGCGATGGAAGGGACCTCGCACCCAGCACCGCCAACCGGTGGCTTCAGAAAGACAGGGAACGGTGAGCAATATGCATTTAAAAAGGTAAATATAGAGGAACGTGTTATAGTCATTTATATGTGTCAAACCTGCTGCCAGCTGGTGGCGCTATGTCCATAACTGAACATTAACATGTAGATGTCTTCAGTCTAGCACTTTTATCAAACATATGAAGTTTGGTGCAGATTGAACATAGTATGTTTGCGTTAGTGTGAAGCCTGACACATCCTGTTGTCACCAGGTGGCGCCATGATTACATCTGAATATTGGCCTTTAGATGTCTTCAGGCCAGGAATCTTACCAAATATGTGAAGTTTGGTGCAGATTGGATAATGCATGTTTAAGTTGGTGTAAAACAAGTAATTTCCTGTAGCCACCAGGTGGCGCTATGTCTATAACTAAACATTGGCATGTAGATGTCTTCAGACCAATAATTTTATCAAACTTAAGAAGTTTGGTGCAGATTGAACATGGTATGTTTGAGATAGTGTAAAGCATGATATATCCTGTTGTCAGCAGGTGGCGCTATAATTATATCTGAATTTTGGCCTTTAGATATCTTCAGGTCAGGGCTCTTACCAAATATGTGAAGTTTGGTGCAGATTGGACATTGCATGTTTAAGTTAGTTTAAATCAAGTCATTTCCTGTGGCCAGCAGATGGCGCTCTGATTATAATGGAATATTCGTATTTAGATGTGTTCAGGTCTGGATTCTTATCGAACGTGTGAAGTCTGGGGCAGATCGGACATTGTATGGCTGAGTTACAACAACTTTTATTCCCATGGCGAGACATCGAAATTTGTGATGCCGCCAAGGACACGCCCTTTAACGAAAGCTCAAGCTCTTCGCAATTTAACATCACAAAGGCCTTTAGATTAAACTGACCTAAATATTATGTTGATGTCATTAAATCTCTAGGAGGAGTTAGTTACAGATTAAAACATGTCACTTCCTGTTGCCAGCAGGTGGCGCTATGACTATAACTGAATATGGTCACTTAGATCTCTTCAGGTCAGGATTCTTATCAAAACTGTGAAGTTTGGTGTAGATCGGACATAGCATGCCTGAGATATAACAACTTCCTGTTTCATGGCGAAACATCGAAATTTGACAGGATGCCACGGACACGCCCTCCGATGAAAACTCTAGATCTTCGCAATTTAACGTCACAAAGGGCTTTAGATTGCAATGACCAATTTTGATGTTCATCCGAATAAATCTCTGGGAGGAGTTCGATAAAGTATGACACCTGAAAATGGCAAAAATGACACAAAATATGACGACAAAATTCAAAATAGCCGACTTCCTGTTTGGTTTCTGATTTCGTACCCAGAGACTTTTTTGTAGGTATTGTTATGTTACATGAGTGTACCGATTTTCATACATGTACGTGAAACGTAGCTCGAGGCGCACTCCGCTGAATATTTATAGGTGGCGCTGTCGAGCCATTTTGCCACACCTACTCCTGAAACCCATATCAGACGTAAATTTTCACCAGTTCTGATGCGTGTGCAAAGTTTCCTGACTTTTCGAGCATGTTTAGGCCCTCTAAAATGCGATTAAGTTTGGAGAAGAAGAATAATAATAAATATAGCTGCAAGCAGCGATGGCGGGCCCAAGCCGATGCAAACGC